>CAJHNH020004135.1:152500-229895 GCA_905116865.2 Candidula unifasciata
CAGCTTTCCAATAAATTTGGAGATGTGCACATTTTTTTTCTGATTTCCCTCTTCCCACCTCAAATCCCACACACATAAAATGTTGGATATGTACTTATGGAGAAAATAAAACCCAGATCAAGGCAGAAATCAGAACAAACCTTAACAATTTTCATCCAGAACACAATCCTGAAGACTCAATTAAGTTCCTCAAATGAAAAAAAAACAGACCATTATAATTATTCTGTGAACTGGAAACAAAGAATGGATATCCTCCAAATAACGGACTTCCAGAGACTACAGCCACGAGTATCTCCAACTCCGCTACGCATGGTGTGGAGCAGGGATAAACTAGATGGCTGGGACTCACAAGCAAATAAAATGAAGGAAGCTGCTGCTCGTGAGTCCCAGCCATCTAGTTTAGCCCCACTCCGCGCCGCGCGTAGTGGTAAGGGAGATACTCTGGGCGGTGGCGGTAGTCACCTGAAGTCCACAATTTAGGTCACCGCCGCCATAATATGTGCCCATTATTCGGAGAATAAAGAATCTGCAGCCACATGTACAGGATATACACAAATGGAGCCTCAGAACATTGTCCACGTGGACAGGCACCCAAATACTCAACAACTGCTGCAGACATTCCTTCATGATGCAGTAGAAAGATCTCAGGTCTGTCCAGTGGGGAGTCTAGTGAAAGCCCCTGCTGTAGGGATCAGTGGGGGACATGTGTCGCACCACAGCTTTTATAGAAGCATGTCACCTTCTCATGGGAAAGTCATGAGCAGGGAGAAGGAAACAAAAAAGAAAAAGAAATCACATAACCCAAATTATCACATGAAAAAAAAAAAATGGATGCTGGTTTAACAAGAATTACTGAAGAGTGCATTACCTGATTCAAGAGCAGACAATTTCAAACATATTCTGTGGTAGACCAGAATCAGCTCCACTTGCAGGTCTCTGATAATGTTACCCAGTGCGCCAGTTTGCTTGTTCAATGTTTCTGATAACAAATAGGCAGTGTTTGTACTTCCATCTTTCTGTTTAGATTTGTCTTGGGGCAGGCCAGATGTTGCAGTATCTTGGTAAAATTCCTTTCAGAAAATATAAATAAATCTTCAGTTTATGTGATCCCCTGGGAGCCATGGTAGCATATTAGCTGCACGCTCATCTGCTGGCCCAAAGGTCTAGGGTTCTTCTTCTTTGCGTTTGGTTTTGTATGCTAAGACCAGATCATCAGGTGGGTTGAACTCGCATGTCAGCTGTAGGTCCTTGATGGTTCTCCATAGTTTGCTCTGCACACTTTGCTCTTTAGGCCAGGTTTCATTTCAAAGTTGTATGTAGAGTAGGCAGGTCTGCAGAATGTGCTCAGGTGTTTGTGGTCCTGTATAGTAGGCACACTGTGGGGACTGTACAGTCTTTATTTTATACATGTGGTAGTTAAGTCTGCAATGTCCTGTTCTTAAATGGAAAACTTTTGCGTGTCCTCAGGAGTTCAAATCCTTATTGAGTCAGATTTTATTTCTTCTCTGATCTTGGCTCCCACATCAACCCAGCCTAAAACATGTACCAGGTAATGACTTGGGTGGCAAAGATGCCCAAAATAATTCTGACCACATCACCTATGGAGTGCTGACAGGTCTATAACAATATAAGTCTAGTATTACATGCCTGATGAGCCACTGGCATGAAAAGTGTCCCTTTCTCTTTATGTGATGCCTTACGATACAAGGCACATACAAAAACAAGAGAGAGGTAGAGGGCAAGGTAGATCAAGACAAGATAACATCAGAGTAACTGTTTCAAGCATCCTTAATTGTGCCAGAACCCTGTATCTCTCTTGACATCTACAGTGGTAAAACAGGAAGAGAAAAAGTGGAAAAGTAAAACAGGAAAAGAAAAAGTGGAAAAGTACATGTTAATCATGAGCAAAGTGATACATTTTTAAACGAGCAATCTAAAATTACGGTAGGATATTTTTCAATAAAACGCTTGGACACTGCAAATGTATTTCGTATTTCTGTAGTACCCAGTGTAACTCCAGCTGCAGACAATTTGGCAGAAAACCACTTCGCAATGATTTCCACAAAAGAGGAATAAATCAAATCAGAAGTTCTTCACCTTTAAAGTCAGATAAGAGTCAACAAATCAAAGCAGAAGTTTCATCCTTCGTATTAAGTATGAATAAACAGCTCAAATAAGCAGATCCCAGTCCTTCAAGTCAAATAAAAGAAACAACAAAAATCAGAGTTTCTAACAAACAATAAATAACAAGTCCCAAGAAGAAGATAGGCTGACTTTTGATAGCATTACAATGATAGTGATAGGTTAAAACCTAATAAAAACACAGCCTACTTGTATACACTGGACATCCACTACATTATCCAGATCACTGACTGCCATAGCTCGGCGAGCACAGTTAATATTGGCCAAGCCAAGCTGCACAATTTCTTTTGCCTGCAACGATTCCAAAAAATTTGTAGACATCATTTAACAGCAGTAAATGCTTCACAAGAACAGTTTTCTTCTTCTTTTTCTCTTGTTCGCTTGAAATAAATTATCTATATCTGCAATGTTATCTCTAGTATGAACTTGAACACTGTCTTTTGTAATTCACTCAGTGACCCGTAAAGTTTGGCTTGCACCGACGTTTCTCTTGGCCAAAAGTTTTGCCTTGATATGTTATATTTTGGGACAGTCTTGGAGGACATGATCTGTTGTCTGAGGTGCCAATCCACATGTGCACATGGCTGACCCGCCGATTAAAATTTTTTTGTACATGTGGCTGCGAAGTCGACTGTGTTCCTGATCTAAGGTGTAGAATAATGACTTGCTCTGGTCTGTCAATAAAATAGTAATCGCCTTGTGCCAGTTTTGGGATCAACATAGCTCAGAGTTATTCAGGACTGTGTCTGGGATCAACATAGCTCAGGGTTATCCAGGACTGTGGGATTAACATAGCTTAGAGTTATCCAGGACTGTGGGATCAACATAGCTCAGAGTTATCCAGGACTGTGGGATCAACATAGCTCAGAGTTATCCAGGACTGTGGGATCAACATGGCTCAGAGTTATCCAGGGCTGTGTCTGGGATCAACATAGCTCAGAGTTATCCAGGACTGTGGGATCAACATAGCTCAGAGATATCCAGGACTGTGTGTGGGATCAACATAGCTCAGAGTTATCCAGGACTGTGGGATCAACATAGCTCAGAGTTATCCAGGACTGTGGGATCAACATAGCTCAGAGTTATCCAGGACTGTGGGATCAACATAGCTCAGAGTTATCCAGGACTGTGGGATCAACATAGCTCAGAGTTATCCAGGACTGTGGGATCAACATAGCTCAGAGTTATCCAGGACTGTGTTTGGGATCAAAATAGCTCAGAGTTATCCAGGACTTTGTTTGGGATCAACATAGCTCAGAGTTATCTAGGACTGTGTTAGGGATCAACATAGCTCAGAGTTATCCAGGACTGTGTTTGGGATCAAAATAGCTCAGAGTTATTCAGGACTGTTTTTGGGATCAACATAGCTCAGAGTTATCCAGGACTGTGTTTGGGATCAACTTAGTTCAGATATTAGTCTAATTTCTCAGGTGGGTGTGTAGTGTTAGAATATAAACCCATACACTCACTACAAAAGTGTGTATCCATGTGGGGTTGAAGACACTAACCTGAACAACTGTACAAGCCATGGAGCCAAAAGCCTCTGGCTCAAGACTGCCCGTCCCACACTGCTCAATGAAGTGGGAAATATGGGCAGTGAAGAAAACTGCTAAATAGGACACTTTACTTTTTCAGGTTTCATAAATAACATCAGGCAAAGTATTTATAGTCTGCTCAACTTCTGACTGAGTTCCATTTGGACTTACAGGTTCAAAGTCAGACATTTCATCAGTCAAATTTATATTTTTTAACATTATATTCATTCATTCAAACAAGTTTTACAAGGTTCAGTGCGAAGACAATGGCTTGAATCATTACAGAAGTCCACTGTGCGTGGAGTCACCTTTATTTTTGTTCCGGGATACGCAGGCGTCGATGGAAATGAAAGAGCTGACAGGTTGGCTGGATCCGCTATCACTACCGACGGTCGGCCTATGGATCATGCTGATATTATCAATGCCCTCAGAGAAATGGGAAGGATAGAGGACTTTGGTGGCAGTGAATCCACATCACTCGCCAGAATGGCAGACTTGGGAATTAAGATCGGCACAGCAAAAAACGAGACGCACACCGGACACGTCAGAAGACTTGTTAATCAACATAGAACTGGTACTATTAGCCATCGGACGTTGGGGTTCATACTGAGGGGAGGATCTGAGCACCTATGGACATGTCCGGAGTGCAATGACGATAACCCAACTAACTAACTAACTAACTAACTAAGTTTTACAAATTGTATATCAAACATAAAACTTCAACCTGTGGATGTATAATCACTGCACATAACATACTCTAGGCATTCGTTCCAGAAACATTTTGACCCTACCAATGTAGTGTCTGTCTTTATTTACTATTGGTTTAAAAATGTAGTTCTTGTGGTCTAAGTGCAGATGGCCATAATTCCCTTAGGTCATAAGTTAAAGAGAGGGGTACTGTGATGTTTACTGTAAAGTTATGTCCTGGTGAGACACAACAAGTCACAGATCTAAAACATTAAAAATAACTTCATTCTTTCCCTGTGTGAGTTCTGGGGCGCCATTTTGGGAGGAAACAGAACAGAACTGCTACTCCTTAACAAGCATGTCATAAAAAGGAATTAATTAAGGATTAATGAAAACCGGAAGTATGCACCGAAAGCACAAGTATCACAGCCTAGCTGGAAATGACAACAAAACGTGGCAACTGTTCTTTTAGAGGTGGACACAGATGAAGAAGGAGAAGAAAGGGAGAAAGGAGGAGAAGAAAGAGAAGGAAAACAGCAAGAAGAAGAAGAGAAAGAGGAAAAAGAGGAGGAGGAAAAAGAGGAGGAGGAGAAGAAGAAGAATGTCACCTTACCCGTGAAAGCTGATCCTTTGCTGAAACTCTTGTGCTACCAGATGCTTGACTGGAAATGATGTTTGAGTTGCCATCCCCTTGTGATGCATCACAATCACTGAAAGTTGCCCTTGAGTCTCTCTGAGCAGATCTGACCCCTAGACACAAAGTAATACATTTTACAACACTGATTATGGACGGACATTGTGTAAACTTGTTTCTAAATTTTTACTTTGAGAGGCCAATCAATTTTTCAGAGGGAATAAAACTAATTTCCTGTTTGGTTATATATTTTATAGTCGCATTATAACAGTGTAAATCATTATAGCTGAGAAGCAGCAAGCCTCCCCATGTGCATAAAATGCTTACATTTAACATGCTCTACAAATAAATTGTAAGTGCTATGTAAAAGACGAGTGGTTGGAAAGGCCGAATGTAAAATGGGAATGAGTGGCCAAATTGTGACCCTTTAAAAAAAAAAGTTATTTAACTGTTCAGTTCTGACACCTGCATTTTAGTGAAAGGAGTCAGAGGCATGGGGAAAAGACCCACTACCGTCTTACAAGTATGTTGTAAAAGGCAGCAAACAAGAGGTACCACAACTGTGAATCTGTGGAAATTTGTGAAGATTTAACAAATTAATGATGCTGAAAAAAACAACACAGGCAACCCAATTACAGCTGAAAATCTGGCCGCAGTTGGAAACTGTGATAGCAGGTGGCAATGAGGCCAATAATTGAGCACAAACTGTACGGAAATAAAATCTTCTGATAAATACATATAATTCCTTGCCTATAATGAATCTGTCTACAGAATTTGTTATCTTGGAATCATAAACCATAAGTGCTCTGCCACCAGCACGGACAGCTGATAAGAATTGTCCGCCTGTGTCGCCGTTCGCACGTAACTCTGTAGCTACAGCGAGTTTCTCCATTTACCCCAGAGTGTCAACTCTGGTACCCATTTCCTAGAGGCTGGGTGAACCCCGGGAGCCAACCGTGGGCTGCAGCGAGTCGCAGCTGGATTTGAAAGCGAGTTTCTTATCGACTACGCTAACGCGGCCCCCTTGCAAACAGGCATGTCATAGGCAAACGATACCTATTAGGCAAGCAGAGTGTATAACCAAGAATGATGCTCTACTATAAAGAATATACTTTTCTTTTTTTAAAGAAACAAAGCATTTCCAATGTTTCTCCAGGAAAAATCGACTGTGAGTTAGAAACTGAAAGATACAATCACTTTGTTTAGTTAAAGAATCTAAGAGCCTTACCCTCCACAGCACTGCTTTCGCACACCAAGGCAAGTCTGAGCGACACTTCTGCTGCTAAAGTGGGGTCAATGCTAGAGATGCCAGACCAACTCACTGATCTGTGAACTGTATCCAACAAATATATCCACTGCAAAGAAAAATTTTAAGTCTCGTTAATTTTTAATCTCCTTATTAGAAAAAGACAACTAACCCTTATGCTCCACAATTCCTTTGAAAAAAAACAGTCCAGTATATGGGTATTCCTGAAAAAAAAAACCTTAAAAGAAACAAACATTTGACACAGGTCACTAATAAGCTTTTAAATATTTTTTTAAATGTATATTTTGAAAAGATCTGAAAAAAAAATATGAACAAGGGTAATAATAAACATGAATTGAGTGAAGAGTTAATTGGTTTTCATTCCCCTGACCTCAAAAGTGTGTATTATTTTATCACAATCAACGTCTTTGCACATTGGGCATGCCCATGCGTGCTCAGTCCTCTGATGTAGCAGCCACACCAAAGTACCTCTGCTGATTGTTCCCACGAGTAGTTGGTTAAGTATCTATTGCATGACTCACACCATGACACTGTGACCTTGTAGGAATTCGTTCACTAAGGTTATGGGCAATTTATGATGCCAGAATGGCTTTAAAATTGGAATTTTTTTCACAAGACACCCCTTCCCCCATGTTTTTGTTAGTTAATTTATTCACATCCTTCTTCTCTTGACTTCCTTTTTTACCGCTGTGGGTGTGGATGCAGATGCAAGGTGTTACAGACTTCTTGTGCTGTTGTAGAGTTTTTCTGACATTATCTGTTCATCTTTCACATCCTGACCTCATAACGCTGAGCAGGCACAAACACAACCAATAGTATTTAATAAGCATCACTTTAAATATACCACTGTAGGAATCCTGGGTAAGCAGCATTTATGGGCCAGCTTCACAGCTTCTTAGGGTGAAATGGTGAAACTATGATAACACTGCTGGCGGTGATAAGAAGATTGAGATGTAGCAGAAATCAAATGCAAACTATATTAGGAAAGTTAACACAGACTTAGATGAAATATTCACAATAACAAAGTAATTGACTTCAATGACAAAGTAAGCTAAACAAATATATCACTTTAAAAAAAAATCACTATGAACTTACATTCCCTTTTTTAATTATTCAACAGCATGTACATCTTTTTTATATTAACCGAAAAAATTAACTGTTTTTAAAAGTAGTTTTACACATATGTTTTAACCCGGCTCTTTCTGGAAAAAAATTTAAAACTCTGAAAATCACACTTTGTTTTTATTGTTCATTTATAAATCACTGGGTGGGTATTTCTATTGTTGATTTATGGATCATCTTCATCACATATGGTACTCCGAACCAACCTGAGTATGTCTGTAAATAGAAGAATCAGTGAAGAGTTATTTTCCAGAAAATTAAGTCTTGCAGCAGTTACTCTCTCTTATTGCTAGATGATGATATCTTTCCTATCCTTAGATGGACCATTCTTGATAGTCAAACCGCTGCAGCTGCGATAAAATCAATCACCCTGGCATTATGAAGTGTGTTTTCATTGCCTAAGCCACTTACGCTGACATATCAACATATAATGTACCAAAAATCTGAATTAGACTTAAATACACATCACATGGTCTTTCTCAATTTATTAACGTCGTAATGCACCTGACGATTTCACAGCAGAATACTTCTGGCAATAAACTGACAGAAACCCCGAGATGTGTGTTTCAGTGGAATGAATTAAGTTTTGAGATGTGTGTTTCAGTGGAATGAATTCAGTTTTGAGATGTGTGTTTCAGTGAAATGAGTTCAGTTTTGAGATGTGTTTTCAGTTTTTGTATTTCATAACCAGCTTAGTTTGAAACTCAGCCAACCTTTATGTACTATGATGAATCAAATCCTGATAACAATCCTAAAATGTTTCTCCACAAAGGTGATGTTCCAGAACTAATCTTGCGACCCCAAATTGGCTTCTGAGCCAAATGGGGGGTAGGAGATCCCTGCAACACAATCCTCTTGAAGATGGAACTTTGTTAGTAGGTTGAGAGAAAAGATTTTCACTAACTTCACATTGATGAATGCAAGCTCTTTTCAAGGTTTAAACTGAACCTAAATGTTCCAACTCAGTCTTTTAGAAAATTCACAACCAAGTAACTAAATAACCAATCAACCAAACCAAGAAACTTTCCCAGTGAAGATCAATCCAAAGTCCTAAATGAACATAAACCAAGTTTTTTTTTTCTTTTTAAATTCCTTCTGAACAAAAAAAAAAAACACAAAAAAAAAGCCAGTTTTGCATAAAAAAATGTTTTGATTGCATGCATTAGATATTCATCCTATGGTGATATGCTTAAAACATTTTAGGTTAACATATTCCATTTCCCTCCAGCTCACCACAGGTTGATATGTTACCTATGTATGTTTCTGTATGATGGATTGATTCTATATTTACATTCGGTCTGCCAAAACATGTTAAAATTCTGGCACTGACAAATTTCAGTTCTATTTCCATTTCAGTGATCCCGTAAGTGTGTCAAAACCCACCAAGAGAAAAGAACCCAACTCTTCAAAAGGATGTCAGTTGCTTGAGTCCAAACATGTAATTGACAAAGACAGTGTCTTTTGTTTTATTTACCGCACACCAAACAGGCAAATGCTTGAATTAGCCAAAGCTTTAACAATGATAATTGATAAAAATGCTGTCTCACATAAACAGAAAGAACTTATAAATTGTAAGTAATCTGACATTCATGTGATTATCATCACCTTCCGCCAATAAGAGGAAACAGCATTTCCCAGAGAAGACATGTGATATGTGTATTTCAGTGGTATCAATTTACATTTTTGCTGCTTCATCATTTGTTGAATAAAAATGTATAGTTTGTAAATGTGTTATTTAAATTCACCAGGAGGAAAACTGTTTTGAAGTGCTATTTCCATTTAATTTCTCCAACAAAAGTTAGGCATACAAAAAAATATTCTGCAACTGACTTAGTCTATGGCTAAGTTAAGCTTACAAATAATGTGTTGTGACCGGCATTATAACAAATTAGTGGAAAAGCATTCTGCTATTGACTTTGTGAAAAACCTAATTAAAAACACTTATTCTGTTCATGGAAAATATTGAAAAATATTGAAAAATCTTCATAACCAAACAGAACAGAGAAATTGTAAATGAACAAAAAACACATCAAACCCCACCAACCGCAGATCTGTAACTTCGTGTTGTGAACACTATTGGTTCATCTTGCTCCTGTTATATGAAAGCACAATGCATCAGTTTCCTTGAAATACTTTATCAGTACATCAGATCGCTGTCTGAGGAAAATGGAGCTGCAAGGAATGACCAGGGGATCTGGCCGATGCTCAACACTCAGGGGAAAGGTGAAACGGATATACAATAAGAATGTTACTAGTGTTATCGGAATTGGAACTCTGCACTTGCTGCTGAAGTTGGGGACAGAGCCATTATGGGAATGTCCAGAGTGCTGTGATGACAATTCTCAATTCAACATTCAATCAGTAGATTATATAAAGGGAAAAAAGGAACCTTTTGCACGCCTTTAGGCGTATAGGGCATATAGGGCTAGACCTATATTTATATAGACCAATCGGCACAAGATGGCTGATGTGGTCAGCATCACGCCGGCCGCCTTTACTTCCCGTGACTGCACCCGGTACCCACTCAAGGCTGGGTCAACTTGGGGGCCAAGGTCATTTTTGAAAATAGTCCGGCTCTGCCAGGGAGCGAACCCACGACCTTCCGATCCGTGGCGAGCATCTAGCCGCTCGGCCACGGCGAAGTAGATTATATATATATTTAGGAAAGACATTTTCTGGTGATATGCCCACATTTGTAGAATATGATTCAAGTAGTATGATCAGTATTATCCTGACCAAAAATGTTGATTTGAACATGTGACAGCCAGGCAGTTAAACATGTTAGCCAATGCATAACTGGGTCTCTGACATGTGTCAGGAAAAAATCTGGCAGATTCAGTCCATTTTCTTTTGCCAATTCAGCCTTATGATGCTAGATGTTGTAGATTAACAGCTGATAGGTAACTCAGCTAGGATGCATTTGGTTGCTTTGTGTGTGGTGATGTTGTCAAGTCTTAGGCTGTCAGTGACTCCTTCAATCCATTTTTTGTCTAGGTCTTCCTCTGCCTCTCTGCTTTTCCTTTTTATGTTGGATGCTCTATCTGCAAACTAGTACTGCTGTATACTGATGTATTTGCTAGCTAGTACTTTTGTATCTGCTAGCAAGTACTGCTGTATCTGCTGGCCAGTACTGTTGTATCTGTTAGCTAGTACTATTGTGCCTGCTAGCTAGCACTGTTGGAATAATTCTCATAAAGTAGTTTTGTTTCTTAATAAATTTAACGATGAGTATTGTTCCAATAGTTCATCCAATCTCTTTATTTCCCGTACTATCTCTTATGGTTTTTATTTGCAGCTTCTCTCAAACATCTCATTTCACTCATGGCTAATTTTGTTAGCATATGCGGTCACACAATGTCAATTAAATTTATATAATAAAAAACACAGCAATTGTTTTAGAATCTCAAGCTAATTCGTAAGTAAGAAATGTAGCGGTTATTTCCCCTTCCCTTCTCCCAAACTATGAAGCTTACTGGGAGCAAGGTGATAGCCCAGTATTTTAACACAATAATGCACAGAAAAACATAAAAATGCTTATTTCTCCATGGATAACAAGTTGTCTTTACTAATGTTTTGAGCTTGAGGATTTAGGGCCTCATGGCTAGTGTTGTTGCCAAGAACTGTGCAGGTTAGGATGCTTAATTCTTCCTGTGACACAGAACAATTCCATCCCATTACAAAGAATTGACACTTGAGTCAATAGAATAAAAGCCAATTGCCCTAACTGCTCAGTCAGATGCTCCTCCTGTTTCCATGGATACTGACTAAATGATAGGAAGCAATGTGTACACACTGTGCACATTAAGATCTCAAAGCATCTGGAAATCATTCTTCTTCTTCTTTCTTCTTGTCATCTCACTGATACCAGGTTGTAGTCCAGTGTCATGGTTGGAAATCATTCTTCTTCTTCTTTCTTCTTTTGTCATCCCACTGATACCAGGTTGTAGTCCAGTGTCATGGTTGGAAATCATTCTTTTTCTTCTTTCTTCTTTTGTCATCTCAGTGATACCAGGTTGTAGTCCAGTGTCATGGCTGGAAATCATTCTTCTTCTTCTTTCTTCTTTTGTCATCTCACTGATACCAGGTTGTAGTCCAGTGTCATGGCTGGAAATCATTCTTCTTCTTCTTCCTTCTTTTGTCATCTCACTGATACCAGGTTGTAGCTCAGTGTCATGGCTGGAAATTATTATTCTTCTTCCTTCTTTTGTCATCTCACTGATACCAGGTTGTAGTCCAGTGTCATGGCTGGAAATTCTTCTTCTTCTTCTTTCTTCTTTTGTCATCTCACTGATACCAGGTTGTAGCCCAGAGTCATGGCTGCAAATTCTTCTTCTTCTTCTTTCTTCTTTTGTCATCTCACTGATACCAGGTTGTAGCCCAGAGTCATGGCTGCAAATTCTTTTCTTCTTCTTTCTTCTTTTGTCATCTCACTGATACCAGGTTGTAGCTCAGTGTCATGGCTGAATATTATTAAAAGTTAATACTATGAATCATCGTCACTACATAGCAGGTCCTTCGCAGAAAGTAAGCTCTAATCATGATCTGCCTGAAAGAAACTTGGCCCCTGGCCAGATCTTCTGCCTGGTGCACTTCTCTATCCATGGTGACACTTATACCCTACATCAACCTTCGGGCTGGTTGATCCCTGCTCTTGTTTCCTGGCACCATATCTTCTGCTAATGTTCTTTCCAGTCCATCGTGATGCTTAATCTGGCCAAAATGTTTCAGTTTTCAAGACAACAAGATTCCTGGATGCTTAGATTTGTTTGGATGTCAATAATTTTTTTTTCTTGGTGCATGCTATTGTGAGAATATTTCTATAGGATTTCAGTTATAAACCCCATACAAGAATGGTTAATGCTAAAAACATTCTGACTTTGATTTCTTTGCTGGTGCTTACCCAATTTGTTTAACGCTGTTTAATCTCTGCACTGCTTTGGTCATTTTTTTTTTTTTTACTTCAATTGAACAATCTCCACTGCTGTTTTTATACAGCGCGCACGTGCATGCGCACACACACACACACATGCAGGCAAGCACGCAGGCAGACAGACAGACAGGCAGGCAGGCAGACAGGAAGACAGACAGACAGACAGACAGACAGACAGACAGACAGACAGACAGACATACACATATAAAAACACATACACATGTGCATTCACAGTGGTTATCAGGAACACTCACATAAAACATACTTTGTTGGAAAGAATTGAGGGGGGAGGGTGGGGTCGAAAAACGATGTGGAGGCTGACCTTCATGAAGGTGGATACAAGCCACTGAAGATGCACTGGTTGTGAAGCCACACAATGCTGGAGAACTGGCTGAAGAAAGAAAGACTTTCAGGCGTGCCGTGAAGAGAGCGATGTTCCGTAAAGGACATGGTGACTGATGATGATGATGATGATGATGTTGCTAGAGCAGGGCTTTTCAACTAAGCCAACTCAGGGGCCAAAATGTAGAAAATCGGGCTCGTCACCGGCCAGAGGCCTAAGCCACTGGCAGAGAAAGATCACTAATACAGTATAGACGGTAATGATCAGCGAGCCACTTGCTAAGCCTCTGGGGCCATATATGGTCTGTGGCCCATCAGTTGTAGAGCTCTGGGTTAGAGAGGGTCAATGGGCCTATCCCTTTTTTTTTCTCTATAAAAAAATGGGACTTCAGAACCCAAAATGGGAGTCACCATTAATTACTAAAATTCTGATTTGGTGAGGATTTGCACTCAAGATCTTTAAGCCAGCAGGCAAGCATATACCAACTGTCTTACTGCAGCTACCAACCATTAGTCTGTACTACCTACAACAAACAACTCAGTATGACTGGGTTCGCAACAAGGGAAAAAAACCAACATAAAGATAAACATCAGACCAATAGATGCTAACCTCTTCATCTCTTGCACGTGTTAGTGAAACTGACACCGTTTCATCTGCTTCCTGTTCATTATGTTTAACAAAGTTATTACAAACCAAATTCTTTTTTTTTTTTCAATAAGGAACATACACATGGAAAACAGTAAAGGACCCCTTTTTTATGTCATTGGCACATTTAGCGGTGTTTTTTTTAAATATCCTACCCCAAACAGAGGAAATCCACAGGTCATGGGACAGTCTA
Organism: Candidula unifasciata; assembly: GCA_905116865.2. Classification (NCBI taxonomy): domain Eukaryota; kingdom Metazoa; phylum Mollusca; class Gastropoda; order Stylommatophora; family Geomitridae; genus Candidula; species Candidula unifasciata. Next base: position 165,999 of record CAJHNH020004135.1, read on the forward strand.
CAATTTCTGGGGGTGGTTGGTGGGACCTATGCTGCATGCATTCGTGGGACCTAGGCTGCACTCTCTTGTGGGACACAGGTGGGTTAGGGTTAGGGCCAGTTCTAGATGTTTTGTGGTTGTTAAAAGCATCAAAAAGCCAGGAAACTCAGTCTTACCACCCTCTAAAATGTTGGACTATCCTGTGATGTCATCAGGGGTAGGATATTAATAAAGAACCCATTTGGCAAATGATGCTAAACTTGTCTATTTTTAGACCAATCGACATTCAATGGGCAACATGGTGAACATTGCGATGGCCACGGATAGTTTCTAAGACATTCCATGGTATCCATTCTGGGCTTGGACAAGCATGAAGTCTTCTTCTTCTTCTTCAGCGATCTCTGGTCATGCGCATAATCCACTGTGGGTCATAAACTGGGATGTCTTTTCAAGGTCTCTTAGGTTTCCCCAAAGCTTAGTTGTCAGTTCTACTGGGTGTTGCCATATGTCGCTCCACAGCTCCGCCAGGAGAGGACAGTCTTGCAGGACATGTTCTGGAGTCTGTTCAGCACGAAGACACTGGCAGAGAGCTGTTTGGCTCATACCTAATTTATATGAGTGTTTATTGAGTCTGCAGTGTCCAGTGCGTAAGCGAAAAACTGTGACTTGGTCTGTTCTGTTCAAGTGCCTCAGAAAATCTTTTCCGTAGTCATAACTAGTGTTGTTTTTCCAATCTGTTTCTGATTTTCTCTTAATGAGAGTTTTGACTTCTGGAAAAGATAGTGGCTGGTAGGTCTGTAGTTTGTTACTGCCTTCCTTGGCTAAAGTATCTGCGCTTTCATTGCCTTAAGCATGAAGTCAAGAAAGGTTATTGAAAAATCTTTGCCAGTGCACATACAAACCCAAGACCTTCAGAGAAGCTTCTAGCCACTGCACTGCCGTAGCTTTCTACATATGAAAGATCAGCATCATCAGGCCAATGCCTGCAAATAGCATCTTCTTCTTCTTTTTAATGCCTGCTGATGCCTCATCAATGTTTGCCATAATTTATTTGTATTTCCTTCACTATCAAAACTACTACCTAAATAAGTCAATTGATCAATTACTTTAATTACTTTTCTGTCTAGTGTTACAAGTCCTTGATCTGTTGTTGGCCTCTTCAATACAATTGTCTTTTCATAACTTATTTGTAGTCCAACCTTTGATGTTATATTTGCTAAATCATCTGTTTTCCTTTGCATGTCATTGCTGTTTTTACTTAGCAGGACAATATCATCAGCAAAATCAAGAGCTTTCAACTGTGTGCTATCCACCCAGTCAATGCCAGTGTTTCCAACACAATTTTTTTTAATCACCCAGCCAAATAACAGAGGAGATAAAATGTATCCTTGTTCAACTCCAGTATTAACTTCAAACTAATCCCTCAAACCATTGTCTGTTTGCACTGAACACTCTGAACCTTAATGTATTGCCTTAATAATATTTTTTTTTTTTCATTGGTATACCACAAAATTTCTAAATTCCCCATAGTGACGCACTATATAATTTTTTTAAAAGTCTAAGAGTCGATATAATTCAAAAAAACAGTTTGTTATTTTTTGACAAAATCCAAAAAAAATCTGGTAATCTGGTAATCCTAGTTTCAGCTTCATAGAAAATGGGTCACCCCATAGTTTCTCTGCTATTGTGCCAACGAAAAAACATACGTAGCTCACAGTGTCACGCCATGCACTCAACTCAGAAGCTGGGCGACGAAACTATATCCTTCCAGTCTACAAATGGAGCAATAATGAAAAGGCCACGGTTTGGTTAAAAAAAAAAAATTAACATTTGCCACAGCTAAAAAAAAAAAAAAAGTGGTCGTGCCTAGCGTTCATTTTGACCTGAAGCATTATATGAGGGTTAATAAGCGGTCACCCCAGCAGTACCCTCACTATTAGCTGGGGAAGGGACTTAGGACATTACATCCACTAGCATGCGTCGACCCTACAACGACCTGACTGCCTTCGTTAACGACAGTTCCCCCAACAGCCATGCAGTTCTTTGGCACGAAAGAGACACCTTGAACTTGGGTTTCAGACTGCCGACTCCCTACTAAGATGTTATTTTATGTGTTGTTATCACAATTAATGTCACTGCACATTGGGCATACCCATGCGTGCTCAGTCCTCTGAAGAAGCAGTCACTCTAAAGTACTTCTACTAATTATCCCCATGCGAAGCTGATTATATTGTCTCCTTTCTCGGCCTCGAAGACGGCAAAGACGTACTTCACCATGCTTAACTCCCATGTCGCGCAATTGTGTTAGTGTCAGGGATTCCTCATTATCCACTAGCCCCGTCCGTACAGCGTTGACGATATCTTCTCTGTCCATGATTTTTCCCGCAATCATTACATCTCAGAATGAGTATTTGATCTAAACAGCTCATCAAGGTCAAAAACCTGTTTGTTCCTCTCTCAGGATTCTGTTCACAACCCATTTAATTACTGGATTACCTGATGGATTACCTGACAGTAAACCCACTTGATGATGATGATAATGATGATGACTTCCAGTCAAAATGAGGGTTTGGAACGTCCACTATTTTAAGTCATGGCAAATTTGTGCTTCTGACAGACAGTGGTAGTTGCATTTTTCTCCATTTGTAAATTGAAAAAGATATTTTTGTCGCCCAGCTACTAAGCTGAGTGCATAAGGCAAAACTGTGAGCTGCGAATTTAAGTTTAAATGTTTTTCTACTGTGACCAATGTGGTGTTCTGACCTGTAGATTCAGAAAATGGTGAGTGGCCTGTTGCCGCAAAATTGGTGGTGCCTTATGTGATTAAAAATAATCACGTGTGCAGCTACTGATCTGTTTGTAACTGCTGCTTATCAATGATGAATTGCATTTCTTATGTTGGCCTGTTTGCGTTAGCATTTCTGATGGCTGCCTTATGTTTTAAATACATGTGTACGTTAGTAAATATGCTGAGACTGCAGTCTGTGTTAGGGACAGGGACAGTGATGGGCAGTCTGCAGGTTTTTTTATTGGCACAGGGGTGAAGCAACTATGGGATGTCCCAGTGATCAGAACTATCATCACAGCACTCCGGACAGATCCATAGGTGCTCCGATCTCCTCCTAAAAAGCTCCACAAGTGTAAAACGACGGATGACGCCTGTTCTGTGTTGGTTAATGAAATGTCTTGTCCCCCTAGTGAAATGTTCATTTCTTGCAGCTCCAGGCTGTACCCTCATGTCCACCAGTCTAGACAGGGATACGGAGTCATGTCCAATGGCATGCCCCTCGGTACGGTAAATGCAGCGCATGACATTGATAACATCACTTCTGTCCAGTACTGGACCAGCCATAGCAACCGCAGCGTCAGCAAGATAGAACACCTGGCACAAAGGTGTCCCAGTTGCTATAAAGCTAAAACTAAGATTATCAAGATTACCAATGATGATGAAGATTATGATGAAGAAGATTTCACAGGCAAAGAAATATTCATAATTAAAATTCATGATGAAGATTATGATGAAGAAGATTTCACAGGCAAGGAAATATTCATAATTAAAATTCATGATGAAGATTATGATGAAGATGATTTCATAGGAAAAGAAATATTCATTATTAGAATTCATGATGAAGATTATGATGAAGAAGATTTCATAGGAAAAGAAATATTCATTATTAGAATTCATGATGAAGATTATGATGAAGATGATTTCATAGGAAAAGAAATATTCATTATTAGAATTCAAGATGAAGATTATGATGAAGAAGATTTCACAGGCAAAGAAATATTCATAATTAAAATTCATGATGAAGATTATGATGAAGAAGATTTCACAGGCAAAGAAATATTCATAATTAAAATTCATGATGAAGATTATGATGAAGAAGATTTCATAGGCAAAAGAAATATTCATAATTAAAATTCATTAGTGCATTACTTTTAAAGCAGTAATATAACAGCAATAGTGGCCATTGAACAAGCCAGATTTCTTGAGTGTGTTATGAACAACAACAACAATCAAATGTACCACACATATCTTTAAAAACTGTGTGCTATTTCCACAGTGAATTTTAGCTACAGTATACCCACTGCTGTCAGTGAAGATATTAAGTAGTGAGGCCCCAATTTCTTCCATGATGCTATTCTCATAACACTGTTAAATAACACATAAACAGTCTATTTAAAACAATAAACCTTCTGCCTGGGAACTGAACCCTGTTATTTCAAAGGTTGTAACAATGTGAAATGCACTTGTAACCTCTAAGCAATTAGCCTCATATTCAGCAAGACAGAAGTAAAGAAAGTCTTTTTTTTTATGCCAGTGGCAAATCTGGCATATCATGATACAGTCAGATTTTTTACAGATCAGTCAGCACTTTGATGGATGATGTGGTAAACATCCTGCCGCCACTTTTAGTTCACAGGAAATGTTCTTCCATCAGTCAATTTTAAGATGGGTTGACCTGAAAGCCAAGGTCAATTTTGAAGGAAAAAAAAGAACAGAAGAAAAGAGTAGACCCACTGAGGACTTGAGCGACTGGCTAATATGATTCAGAAACTCCCATTAGTCACATATATATCATGTATTAAGAAATCAATGAATATCTGGTAAAATAAAAGGTACATAATATAATTCAGAAGCTCCCATTAGCCACATAGATACCATGCATTAAGTAATCAATGAACATCTGGTGAAATGAAAGGTACTGAAAGAACTGAACAGCTGGACAACAAATCATCATCATCATCAGGTGCCTTGCCGACTGGCGGGGGCGATCATGCCTCTCCATAATCTGCGATCTCCTGCAGCATGTATCAGTTCGTGTGCCGACACACCTCCATGCCATGCAACAAGACTGTCAAGCATCTTCTCTCGTTGTCTTCCTCTATCCCTCCTTCCACAGATCTTTCCAGTGGTCACAACATGTTCTATTTTCCCTCTTCTCATAACAAGGCCGAAAAATGATGACTATCTCCTTCTGATGTCAGTGATAAGTTGTCTTCGGGCTCCCGCCTCTTTTAAAACCTCTTGGTTGCTCTTTTTGGCTGTCCAAGGTATTCTAAGCATTCTTCTGTAAAACCACATCTCTGAGGCCTCTAAAAATTGTTTGGCCTGCCTACCGATTGTTCAGGATTCACATCCATATGTTAAAACTGGATGTATGTAGCAAGCAAGAATTCTTTTTCTAACTCTCAATGACAAGGATATATTGGACAAGATGTTTTTCATTTTATAAAATGCAGTTTTTTCCTGTCCAATTCTGTTTCTTATTTCAGCTATGCATCTTAAATCTGATGTTATCCATGTGCCCAGATACTTAAATTTCTGTACTTGTCTTAAAATAACACCATTGACTTTTATTACACATTTAGGAATAATTTGTTTCTTTGATACCATCATTACTTCTGTCTTCCCATTATTCAAACTGAGGCCCATTCTTCCACTTTCTAACACCACAATGTCTATCATTTCCTGTAATTCTTTCTGACTTGTTGCTATCAAGACTGTGTCATCAGCATAACGTAAATTGTTTATATTTACAAATATAACAAATAAGAATACTAATATAATCAACAGTCATCAAGCATCAGATGACAAGACATGTTGAGAAGGGATGGCAGTCAATGTTTGTTCTTGATAAGGCACTTGACAAAGAAGAAGAAAGCTACAGTCTTAAGGTAATCTTCTTATTCTTCTGCTTTCCTTTTAAAAGTGTGGCTGTCAAGTTGTGTTGCGGTTTACAGCTTGGCTGCTATATCTGGGTCTTTTGACCCACCACATCTGATTTCAGCAGGTGCCTAATTAGTCACTTTCAGGGCTAGACTGTGGTTATATTCTCCACAACCCCTCCCCCTCCTCCACCCGACCCAAAACTGTTGAGGAACCCACAAGGGGATAAACACAATCAATGTTCATCAGTGTGTGGATAACAAAATTCTCATGTCCAGGCTTACCTTTGTTGGGTTCTCTATCTTCTGCAGGAATCTGGAGTTGTCTGCTGACCCAGTTTGATATTTCTGGAAAACTGGCTTGCACTTATTCCACAAGAACAAAGTTGCATCTACCACCATGTCGACGTCCATTTCTTGTTTCTGTTAGGAAAATAAATCAATTTTGGGGAAGAAAAGCAGGTGTTGTTACCTACTGTTCAATGCTAAATTTTTTTTTTGAGAACATCTTAATCGCACATCATACATGACCATAACTATGCACTAGCTAACTACTTGGTCCTTTCTGTTTTACAGATCTGACTTATTTGCATGCAGACTGCTGATTCCTTGCTTCTCAGGCAGAGGTACTCCTACTTCGAAGGAAACCCCAAATTAGTCGACTCTTACGACATGCTTGTTGGGGAGGGAGTTAGTCCATTCTTGTTTATCCCCACAATTGGGCCCTGGAACACACATGGGGTAATCAACCTTAAAGACTGGTTAACATTTTGTATTGTTGGTTACATCTAGGCTACGATATCTGTACCTTTTGGACTAACACATCCGATTCTAGCAAGAAGATAAGCTAGTGTTAACTCAGGTCTTGGCTAACTGTATTTGCTCTAGGTTCAAAAGATAAACTATTAAGTGCACTCAACGAGTACACAGTCATAAACTCCAAAAGATAAACCATCTAGAGCACAAAACAAGTACACAGTCAAAAACTCTAAAAGATAAACCATCTAGAGCACCAAACAAGTACACAGTCAAAAACTAAAAAAGATAAACCAGCTAGAGCACCAAACAAGTACAAAGTCATAAACTCCAAAAGATAAACCATCTAGAGCACCAAACAAGTACAAAGTAATAAACTCCAAAAGATAAACCATCTAGAGCACAAAACAAGTACACAGTCAAAAACTCCAAAAGATAAACCATCTAGAGCACAAAACAAGTACACAGTCAAAAACTAAAAAAGATAAACCATCTAGAGCACAAAACAAGTACACAGTCATAAACTTCAAAAGATAAACCATCTAGAGCACCAAACAAGTACACAGTCATAAACTCCAAAAGATAAACCATCTAGAGCACCAAACAAGTACACAGTCATAAACTACAAAAGATAAACCATCTAGAGCACCAAACAAGTACACAGTCATAAACTCCAAAAGATAAACCATCTAGAGCACCAAACAAGTATACAGTCATAAACTACAAAAGATAAACCATCTAGAGCACCAAACAAGTACACAGTCATAAACTCCAAAAGATAAACCATCTAGAGCACAAAACAAGTACACAGTCATTAACTACAAAAGATAAACCATCTAGAGCACCAAACAAGTACACAGTCATAAACTCCAAAAGATAAACCATCTAGAGCACAAAACAAGTACACAGTCATAAACTACAAAAGATAAACCATCTAGAGCACCAAACAAGTACACAGTCATAAACTCCAAAAGATAAACCATCTAGAGCACCAAACAAGTACACAGTCATAAACTACAAAAGATAAACCATCTAGAGCACCAAACAAGTACACAGTCATAAACTCCAAAAGATAAACCATCTAGAGCACAAAACAAGTACACAGTCATTAACTACAAAAGATAAACCATCTAGAGCACCAAACAAGTACACAGTCATAAACTACAAAAGATAAACCATCTAGAGCACAAAACAAGTACACAGTCATAAACTACAAAAGATAAACCATCTAGAGCACAAAAAATGTTGGCTTGGTTCTGCAACATCCTGTAATAAACTAACTGAACTTTCTAAGATTTAGTATTTCTTGGTAGTAGAGTTACTTATAGCGTTAAAATTCAATGGTTGGGCACCAGCAAGAAAATTCATCTCACAGTGAAGGAGTGGCCCTGATGCTATCGAAAGAAGCAGACATGACACTGATAGAATGGGAAGCTGTGAGTCCTAGAATAATAAAAGTGTCATTTAGAACAACAAAACAGAAGGTGAACATGTCGGTAATACAGTGTTATGCACCAAAAAAAAAGATAAGGATGCATTAGTTGAAGAAGAATTTTACAAGCAGCTTCAAAATTTTTTAAACAATGAAAGAAATGGCAAAATAAAAATTGTGACGGGTGACCTGAATGCTAAGATCAGATCAGATAACACAGGTTATGAAGAAATTATGGGAAGACATGGACTACGAATAATGAATGAAAATGGAGAATTATTCACCAATTTTTGTGCAGGAAACCAATATGTAATTGGCAGAAGCATCTTCCCACATAAAAGTATACATAACACAACATGGGAATCACTAGACCATATTACAACCAATCAAATAGATCACTTACGTACAAGATCAGGCAATTAAGTAATGAGACTGATTCTGTTTTGGCAAAGTCAAAAATGTTATTTATGAAGCAAAGTATGGAATCCAAAGAGGCAACCTTCATCTATGACCTGGCATTTTTTCATCTCCACCCGATAAAAAGACAAAAAACTAGCCGCCATATTGCTGACCTAGTCAGAGGGTGCAATGTTATGTAATCAGCATAGAGTAAAAAGCTAACATTAAATTATGTTTAAAACTCAGAAAAAGCGTTACTGAGACAGCTGAATTGATGCAACAAATTTGTGGGGATAATTGTTTATCTCATACACAGATTTTCAGGTGGTATTCAAAAGTGGTGTGGAAATAATTACAAATGCAACTAGACCTGCTCACCCAATTTCTGTTCATAATGAGGAAATCATTGCAAAAGTCAGAGAACGGATAAAAAAATGTTTGACTGTGAGGACGATGGTAGATGAATCAGGTGTTAATAGAGAGACCATCAGTAAAATTTTAGTGGAAGATTTAGGCAAGAAAAAAGTTGCTTGCTGGTCTGTACCACATTCGTTGGCTGATGACCAAAATTATCAGCGTTTTGAGTACACAAAAGATATCATCAAAACGTGTCTCAGAAATAAAAAATTTCTTAATTTTAATTGTTGCATTGGATTAAACGTGGATTTTCCACTTTGATCCCACAACCAGATGCCAAAGTGCTCAGTGGAAGTCATCATCATCACCAAAAAGCAAAAAAAATCTGTCTTTACAAGTCGAAATTTAAGAAAATGGTGTGCTTCGACAACAGCATAGGAGTTTTTCGCAAAATTTGTTTAAAGAAATCCAACCTGAAATGACCCAGTCACAATATTCATCAGGACATCAGCAGCTTGAATGAGGTCATCTCCAGAATTTGACTTCACTGATGTCTCTGGTGGACAAACAAAGAAGAAATTATACTTTATCTGATACAATAATCAGAACATTGCTTCTGAATTTATTTTATTCATGCAATTCTTGGTCACTCCAAAGGCAATCTACATTTCTTGCATATAATAGATAAATGATGTATAAATTCATTTTATTTAGACTGGAAGTTTACTTTCTTCAGTTTCATATTGTGCTTTGTACAAACCATTTGGACCTACAAATTTAAAACTTTCAAGTAATACTTTTTAGGAGGAAAAACTGAAATACTTTGGCAACATTAAATGTCAATAACACGCTTTAAAAAAAAAATTGAAGAAAAAGTCTATGGCAAGAGAGCAAGAGGTAAACAACACTATAACTGCGAGGACATCAACAAGAGATGGACATACAGCAGTGCGAGAAAGTCTACAACCAAGACAAATAGACAGAGTGTGTTGGAGATCCATTGCAGACAACCTTTAATGTGAAGATTGCACATGATTGATGACTGAATGTATAGGATTTAAAAGGTTAAAAAGATGTCCGGGACGTTGTGATGTGGTTTACAACTAGACTGCAAAATCTGTGCCTTTCTTTTCTACACATCCAATTTCATCAAACTCTAAATCAGCCACCCATTACAAGATGGTTGTTAGGGAGTAGTGGACTCTTTACCCCCCCCCCCCCCTTTTTTTTCCCCCATGGGGTTCTAGACCTTATATGAAGAAATCAGAATACCAACTTCTTCTTCACTTCCTCTGTTACCGCTTTAGGTGTCAGGCAGAAATCTAAGGTTCGGCTACCTACTCTTTTGGCTGCCTAAACATGGTGCTGTTTTAGAGTTTCTTTGATGTTATCTTTTCTACTTCTTCTTTATCTACCCTGTGCTATACTTCCCTTTCCTCTTTTAATTAGTACCTTCTATGGTGTGGTGCCACAATGCATTCCTTCTATATGGGCACACTTTGCTGTCTTTGTACATAATTTAGAATTGGTTCCAAACTGATCGTTTGTTTATGACCTCAATCCTGATTTAATCTCTGCTGGTCTCACCTGCAACACTTCTCAGACGTCTCATTTCTGTGTGGGTTCTGGGGCCCTATTATAGGGAAAACAAGAATATACCCACTGCCTACCCAAAAGCATGTCCTAAGAGTTGACTAATTGGGAGCTTCCTTTGAAGTTGGAGTGCATCTGCTGAGAGGCAAGGAACCAACAGTCTGCATACAAATTAGTCAGATTGTCAAACAGATGCACATGCAACACTCAGGTTTTGGAACCGGACTGCAGTCTAGAAGTGGACCAACAACCAGAACTTTCCACCAGTGTTCACAGCCAGTGAACACGAAGTAGAAGTCTCATTTCCATGGTTGATAATTTTATTTTCTGGTTCATTGCGAACATAAACATTTAAAAACATTTTTTTATTAAAAAAAAAAAATGTATGCCACTAGCTATGGTATTATCAGTACACCAACCAGTACTCAATGTTATTACAACTGATATCACAAATGAGTATTTCCATATGTGGACAATCCTCTAAAGCAGCAGCCATCACCAGGTTCTAAATGTTTCCATAAGAAGTTAGTTATTATGTCTCCTATCTTGACCTCAGTGACTGCACAGATGTGCTTCACTTTGTTTTACTCCCAAGTCAGGTAATCGTATTAGCGTCACAGACTCATTCAACAGCTTAGTATACACAGTGTTCATAATTTCAGCTGTGTCAATATTTTCTCCCGCACTGATGAGGGATGTGATCAATATCATACTGACTGCTTTTATTTCCCAGCACATTTTTTGGTACAAATTTTAGACTGGGCCGACCTGGAAGTCAAGGTCAAATATTAAACATCTGACTTGAACTAGATTCAAACATCGATACGTTTAACAATTTCACATCTGGATCAACTGGGTAGAGATTCAACATCGCAGCATTCAGGACAAGCACATGTTAGCGCCGTCTCCCTCCTCAACAGCCAACGAAGAGTTTTAACACTGATGGTATCTATCTGGTTAACTACTCGTCTTGCCTTTCTCTGAGTCTTAAGTGGCCCCAAAAGCTTGCGGACATTCCCTATTGCATCATTCTATCCAGGTTTTGGTTTTCAGTATCTTCCATTTTACTTGTTACCTCACTTGTAACAGTTTCACAACCTTCTAGTTTTATAGTTTAATTTCCATGGAATATTCCTAAAAACTGCAGCCAACCTTCATTTTGGACAAGGCACACAACTCTATTTTACAATCATCATAATACTGCATTTTTAACATTATTTTTTTTTAATAAAAAATGTAAAGTGACCAAAATTCTAACTGAACGAATGGAAAGAAAATCTAAGTATATAATGGACCTGTTAACTGTTTTCTAAAATTTGCCATCAGACAATCTAGATATATAGTAAAAAGTTAGCTGTGTATCCTTTGCAGAACCTTGCAGAACCAACACCAGCGCTTTTTTGGCTGTTGTGGTTTTTCTAGGCAAATTTACACCCAGTAGTTTGAAATTGTTTTGTGGATGGTCGGCTTCTTGATACCTCTGTCGAAACCAGCGTAACGCGCAAGCCCACAGCTGGGATTGAACCCGGCACCCTGGCTTTACGAAGCACGCTCGCAACGCTTAAGCCACCGACAGAAACTAGATATATGGTACATATATATAACTGTAATATAAGCAGCTAGATGGTCAACTCTTCCATGAAGGTGCTGGATTTGAGTAAGATTTCACATTTACCTGCAGTCTTTGTGTGATGTGTTCGAATCCCCCATCAATTTTGAATTTAAAACAAAAAAAACAAAAAAAACTAGCCTAGACTCCTAGATCAAATTCATATTTCATGGATGAAGTTGTCAATTTCATACCAGCTACCTTTGCTTGTTTGAATATTTTCTGGTATCCATTTTAGGCTGTGTGAAAACTTGGAGTGCAGGCCAGTGTTTTTGTTGAATTTTTCTGTTTTGTTATTATAATTCATAAGAAAAGAAAATTACAAACATAAAGTTTCATTTCTCTCTATCTAAACTGCAAGATTATGCACAGAATATTTTTAAATTATAGCACTTTATTTCAAAATGTGGTTGAGAAAATGTAACACAAAACACATTTTACCTGGCTCTTGTGGCTTCTCAGGTGGTTTTTCCTGTGTTTTGCCTTTAGCTTTACCTTTCTTACCTACAGCCAATATTTCACAAAAAAGTGTTCACCATTGTAAAATTGCAACATCAACCAACACAGCAAAAAGGTGTGTGCACAAATATGCAGTGAACAAACAACATCATGCTTTTGTAAAAACTGTGCATCAATAACAATTCAACTCTGTGCTAAGCAATCTACCGTGTGCAACTGACCAGCTATTCTGCAAATGTTCTCTTTACATTTTAAGCAGATCACACTAAAAAAATCAGGCATAATTTGGTTGTTGTTTGCAAGGTATAAATATTTGGTACCTGTTACTTTTTTCTGTACCATAACACTTATCGTATATTTACTGGCAAGGACGGCAAGGTTACTTACATCTTCTTACCCGAAGCGGAGAGCAGGTTACACCAGGTTAGTTTAGATGTTATGGGTGCTCTGATTATAAATTCTTTCAAGGTTTAATAGGGCATTTGGCATTTGCCATGTTGGCTTCCACCCAGATGGAGATTTTATAATCTCAGGGTTGCCGAACATTCAGATTTCAGCCCAGAAAGAAAAATGGAGAGAAGGAAGGAGAATATTTGTTTTGGACTTTAGTTAGATGCTACATTTTAGACTCATTCTATCCAAATAGTTCATTTAATACCTTCTACTGCATAATGTTATAATTTTGTACAACTTTGGATTCGACACCTCTCTAGAAAGAGTCAAAGTAGATGCTGTACATTACTGAAAGAGTTAAAATAGATACTGTACATTACTGAAAGATTTAAAGTAGATACTGTACATTACTGAAAGAGTTAAAGTAGATACTGTACATTACTGAAAGAGTTAAAGTAGATACTGTACATTACTGAAAGAGTTAAAGTAGATACTGTACATTACTGAAAGAGTTAAAGTAGATGCTGTACATTACTGAAAGAGTTAAAGTAGATACTGCACATTACTGAAAGAGTTAAAATAGATACTGTACATTACTGAAAGAGTTAAAGTAGATACTGCACATTACTGAAAGAGTTAAAGTAGATACTGTACATTACTGAAAGAGTTAAAGTAGATACTGTACATTACTGAAAGAGTTAAAGTAGATACTGTACATTACTGAAAGAGTTAAAGTAGATACTGTACATTACTGAAAGAGTTAAAGTAGATACTGTACATTACTGAAAGAGTTAAAGTAGATACTGTACAATACTGAAAGAGTTAAAGTAGATACTGTACATTACTGAAAGAGTTAAAGTAGATACTGTACATTACTGAAAGAGTTAAAATAGATACTGTACATTACTGAAAGAGTTCAAGTAGATACTGTACATTACTGAAAGAGTTCAAGTAGATACTGTACATTACTGAAAGAGTTCAAGTAGATACTGTACATTACTGAAAGAGTCCAAGTAGATACTGTACAATACTGAAAGAGTTAAAGTAGATACTGTACATTACTGAAAGAGTTAAAGTAGATACTGTACATTACTGAAAGAGTTAAAGTAGATACTGCACATTACTGAAAGAGTTCAAGTAGATACTGTACAATACTGAAAGAGTTAAAATAGATACTGTACATTACTGAAAGAGTTAAAGTAGATACTGTACATTACTGAAAGAGTTCAAGTAGATACTGTACATTACTGAAAGAGTTAAAGTAGATACTGTACATTACTGAAAGAGTCCAAGTAGATACTGTACAATACTGAAAGAGTTAAAGTAGATACTGTACATTACTGAAAGAGTCCAAGTAGATACTGTACAATACTGAAAGAGTTAAAGTAGATACTGTACATTACTGAAAGAGTTAAAGTAGATACTGTACATTACTGAAAGAGTTAAAATAGATATTGTACATTACTGAAAGAGTTCAAGTAGATACTGTACAATACTGAAAGAGTTAAAGTAGATACTGTACAATACTGAAAGAGTTAAAGTAGATACTGTACATTACTGAAAGAGTTCAAGTAGATACTGTACATTACTGAAAGAGTTAAAATAGATACTGTACATTACTGAAAGAGTTAAAGTAGATACTGTACATTACTGAAAGAGTCCAAGTAGATACTGTACAATACTGAAAGAGTTAAAGTAGATACTGTACATTACTGAAAGAGTTAAAGTAGATACTGTACAATACTGAAAGAGTTAAAATAGATACTGTACATTACTGAAAGAGTTCAAGTAGATACTGTACATTACTGAAAGAGTTAAAGTAGATACTGTACATTACTGAAAGAGTTAAAGTAGATACTGTACATTACTGAAAGAGTCCAAGTAGATACTGTACAATACTGAAAGAGTTAAAGTAGATACTGTACATTACTGAAAGAGTTCAAGTAGATACTGTACAATACTGAAAGAGTTAAAGTAGATACTGTACATTACTGAAAGAGTTAAAGTAGATACTGTACATTACTGAAAGAGTTAAAATAGATACTGTACATTACTGAAAGAGTTCAAGTAGATACTGTACAATACTGAAAGAGTTAAAGTAGATACTGTACAATACTGAAAGAGTTAAAGTAGATACTGTACATTACTGAAAGAGTTCAAGTAGATACTGTACATTACTGAAAGAGTTAAAATAGATACTGTACATTACTGAAAGAGTTAAAGTAGATACTGTACATTACTGAAAGAGTCCAAGTAGATACTGTACAATACTGAAAGAGTTAAAGTAGATACTGTACATTACTGAAAGAGTTCAAGTAGATACTGTACATTACTGAAAGAGTTAAAGTAGATACTGCACATTACTGAAAGAGTCCAAGTAGATACTGTACAATACTGAAAGAGTTAAAGTAGATACTGTACATTACTGAAAGAGTTCAAGTAGATACTGTACATTACTGAAAGAGTTCAACTAGATGCTGTACATTACTGAAAGAGTTAAAGTAGATACTGTACATTACTGAAAGAGTTAAAGTAATACATACACGATATTATCAGGATTTTTTCTACCAGCAACTAGCCTCTGTGATGTTCTAAAACTGAAAGTGGAAAAGAGTACTCAGAAGTATATTCAGTGAAGTGAAACTTGAAAACTTATTACCAATACATACACAAAAATTAAACATAAAACAAATGTGATGACCGTGTTTTGTATGGTGACCTATGCTCAGAGCAACCCGAGCAGAAAACCCGTGCAAGAGACAATGGCATGTGATATTCTGAGCTGGAGAGATGAATGAGGAAAAATTTGCAACCCGTAGTATTTCAACAGATGCAAGAGCGGTGCTTCGAACACTACTCTCCAAACTAGGCAGTCGGTGTAAAGTAACTATGCAAAGGATACCATCGCACTGTGGAGTTTCTGGAAATGAAAGAGCTGATAAACTGGCTAAGAAAGGTGCAAATGAAGAACAACCTAACGCCCCAGTGTCTTATCAACAAAAGAAGAGAATAATCAAATCAACCAGAAAGCCACCAAAACCGGTACAAGACGAATACCATTTAATGGACAGACCAGAGCAAGTTATTATTCTACGCCTTAGAACAGGACATAATCGACTTCGCAGCCATATTTACACAAATTCAAAATCAGCGAAAAAGCCATGTGCACATGTGGATTGGCACCTGAGACAACAGATCATGTCCTCCAAGACTGTCCCAAATATAACATATCAAGGCAAAACTTTTGGCCAAGAGAAACATCGGTGCAAGCTAAACTTTACGGGTCACTGAGTGAATTACAAAAGACAGTGAAGTTCATACTAGAGACAACATTGCAGATATAGATGATTTATTTCAAGCGAACGAAAGAAGAAGAAGAATGAGGAAAAGCCCAAGGTTGGCTCATGGTCAGTTATATACTAGAGTTTGAGGAAGATGACTGTGATGTAGTTTAAATTCAGTGTATTAAATATTATGTGACTGACCTTTGACGCATAAATGTGGAAGTAAACAGCAATGGCTTGGCCTTAATGAACTGTGCAAGATTAGAGTAGAAGAATCAGAAGGAATAAACTGATAGAATGTATATCGGAAAATAAGTGCCATTCTGCATTTTTAATTGTCGAAAATTGTATCTGTCCTAAGCGAAGGCCAGAATTATTTCAACAAACATGATAAAAACTTGACAATTTTGACAGTTTTATAACAGAATATATTTTGTGCATTTGATTACTTTGTTAGGAATACCGACTTCTTCTCTAGGAGCTAATGTGTTGTAGTGTTCTGATGCTCATCTGCCAGGCCCTAAGGTCTGGGGCTCATTGAGGCAGACTTTTGTCACAACTGAACTTGGCTTCCAGATCTACCCAGCCTTAAAAATTGGTCCCAGGTAATGATCTGGGAAGTAAAGGTGGCCGGAGAGATGCTGACCACATCATTGATCAGGTCGGCTGGTCTACACGAATTAAAGATCTATCGCAATATACCCCACTCGCCCAAGGCACACAAAAAGTGCATTATTTGTGATACAAGTATCAACAGATTTTTATTTGCATTTCGACTTATCTTTTATCCACAGTGTGTGCGTCTAACTTTCAGACTGTTAACTGTAAACATCATTTATTATTTGTGACTTTATTGACTTTCCTGTGTGAGTTCTTCTTCTTCTTCTTGTTCACCGGCTGTGAATTCCGGCGGTAAGTCACGGTTGTTCGTCCAAAATGGACTTTTGGCTTTTACCTTGACCTGAGTTTTGCGTGTACATCCGTTTTACTGGCTTATTTGTTTGCAGTACTCGTTCCCCGCCTCTCCAGCAGATGTACTCCGACTTCGGAGGAAGACGTCAAGCCTGTTTCTAGGTTGACTGTGGCCATTGTTTTGTGTGGGTCGAGATGTTGCCTTATTTGTGTGGTGTCCTCTTTGACTTTTAACAAGTATGGCCCCCAGCATGTCGTCCTTAAGGCAGCACTATGTAGAGTTTTCAGCCCTCAAGGGAAGGCAGGGGCAGATCATGGGCATTCCCCGCCATCCAAGGAGGCTTCCATAAATGCAGAGCCGACACATGATGCTCTGGGTCTGGGCTCACCCAAGGAATCGTCACGTCCTGCCCATGACTGCTTAACCTCACAACCGTGTATTGAGCTTCCCGCGCTACAAGGCTGCGCTCTCCGGAGATCAGCGGGGATCAGCCCGCAGGTCTAGGACGTTTGTGGCCACACAAATAGGTACATTCTTTTTCATCTTACGTTAGACACCTTTAACGTTTTTCAGCTGTGCCCTTAGCACGACAGAATGGGGAAGCAAAATGCGTCAGGCGTGGCTTCACCTGTTTGGTCCCAACACTCGGGCGAGTTGGACCAGTGGATACGGACATTCAGACTTTTCCTAATCGGTACGAGTTATGATCGTCGGACTTTGAGCTTGCATGTGTGCCATGGGGTGTAACTTTGTCGGACATTGTTTTCAAGTCAGCATATGAATAGTTGCTGTCATGGTGTACCTCAGCGCGGTGACGACGACACTGAGGATTGACAGAGGATGTACGTAGGTGGGATCTTGCTGCGAGAAGTCGCCCACAAGAGATGTTACTCGTCTTGGCTGCGGGTAAATCTCTCGGTCAGGGTTGAGTCTCAGCAGCACAGTTTTCCATTCGCTCCCGAATTTTAACCAAGAGTTGTCATTTGATGGTACATTTAGCAAGCAGTCCTTGAGTTTTGTTACTTTTCACCCATGCGTTTGGGGGTGGGCTGGTGAGAGCCAGAAAGGACTCTACACCTCTAGGGGCCGCCAGCTCCGAGATCCCCTGCCAACTCTGTTAATGCTCATTTGAGACATTATCCGTGGCGTATGACGGGGACGTGCAACAGGAGTCTTGCATGAGGTTCCGTAAAACCAGAACAGTGAAGGACTGGCGCCCGAGTGAGGTACGGAATATCTCCTTATACACATCACATCAGACTTAACTTCCCCTCATGCCTGTGACCGAAATCACCACGCCACTGTGTGAGTTCAATGGCCCTATATTGACGAATGGAAATAAAAAGCATAGATCAACTCTCCCCCCTTCCCTACTTCCCACCTAACAAGCATGCTGTAGGAGGCAAATAATTAGTTGCAGTTGAAGTTGGAGTGCATCTGCCTGAGAAGTGAGGAACCAGCATTCTGCATATAAATAAGCCAGATCTGTCAAATGGATGTGCACGCAAAAGTTCAGTTCTGGGACAAGACCAAAGCAGAGAATTGGGTGAACAAGACCAAAGTACAGAAGTGGGTGAACAACCACAACTTTCTGCAGGAGTTTACATCTGGTGGACACTAAGAAGATGAAGAAGATTATCGATTGTTAAGGTATTCTGCTCGGTGAATGTTGTGAACTTTATAAACATGTCAGTTAACAAAATCAAAGGAACGTTTTTAAGCCAGTGGCATAATATGATGTATAGAATTATATTTCTATAGACCAATCAGCACTCATTGGGTGATGTGTTCAACATCACAATGGCCACTTTTACTTTTAAGGATATTAACTGTACCCCTTTTAGGCTGTGTCTACCTGAGAGTCAAAGTCATTTTATTTTTTTTAATCTGCACATTGAGAATTTCAATTAAAGAACTTTAGACTGGTAGGTCAGAGGCCAGTCACATTCAATCCTGGCTCTCATCGATGACAAGCTCATAAACCTATTCTTTGACAGATAATCTAGAAATTTTTCCTCGTTTTCTACTTCTAAGTTCTAAATTTCAGGTCCCATTGTGAACACCCATAACATGTGACAACAGTGACACTGTCCAAGTTATTTTTATATTCTTACCTTGGGCTGACAGTACTGTCTTTTCTGTTTCCACCTCTTCAGGATTAGAAGTCACTTTCTTGTGTCTTCGACCGCTGTTCAATTTCCACATGACTGACATTAACTCCAAAGATTTCTCATCACAGCAGAATCTCTCCTCTTTGCTCTCCTGATCAACAATAAAGGTAAATACACATACAAAGGTAATAATATGGCAATATATGATTTAGGAACATGAAACAGAAAGAATATAACAATTTCTAACTCACAAGATTAAATAGATTTGATCTATCTCATGCAGCCTGGAAGGGTTACAGTCTATCTTAAATAAGAAAACAATCACAATGGACAATTCCTAGTGTTTTAGTTTCAAAGAAGGAAAAATATACAAGGTGGAGGTGGCTACTGGGAAAGTCATATTTTTTTAAACAGTATCTGAACAATTGTCAAAATATCAGTGAAAATTATATGTAACGGTTAAGATTTCATTTTGATTCATCCAGTCATCTCCTTGTGAAATGCAATTTTCACTATTTTAAAGCCGCACTATAGCCCGGCCATATATATGGTCTAATGGCTGAACGCGGTTTCTGGGACCTCTCCACGGTGATCCTCATCCGCATGGTGGCATATTGTGCCCTCAGGTGTTTATCACTTGTGTGATGTCCTAGTGGGGTAAAAATCTACTACTACTACTAATTTCATTCTGATTTCCGATGTGTAAAATTGTAAATGTGTAACAATTTCTAACTCACAAGCTTGCAATGACCAGACTGTATTTAACATGTTCAGCCTCAGATGGATGAAACTCCATAGTGTGTTACTTTAAAACCTTTCACCCTAGAAACTCTTTAAAAACAAACCAGGAAACTGGAAGTTCATGACAAATAAAATCCTAGGGAGCTGACATATTTTACAAAGGCCATTAAATAAATTTATGAATAAAAGTATTCATGTAAATTTCCAACATTTGTTGTTTTTTAATGAATTGTATGACTTGTTTCAGTCCTAGTCTTCTTCTAACTTCTTCATTCCTGATTTTATCTCTTCTTGTCACACCAGCAGCTTTTCTAAGACATCTCATCTCTGTTGTTACTATCTTCCTCTCATTAGTTGTAGTAAAGGTCCATGTTTGTTACTGGTAGCACAATGTCGGCCAAAAAACCATTCTTATGAGATTTGCTTTGGTTGACAGAGGTACCTCTTTATGCGTCAGAAGCGGTGTTAATGCAAAATAAAGAAGTAAACTACCTAATGGAAGTCAACATCAAGTGCCTTGCCGCAATGAACCAAAAGAGCTCCGACCGCCGAACAAGATGAAGAAGAATGAGTTGAATAAAAAATAAGGCAGAGCTGTATAAAGTAATCAAAGTTTGAGACATAAAAATTGTAATCCTAACGCAGAATTCTCTAAAATAATAACAGATTAGGGGAATGACCATGGTGTGGCAGCTAGGTTCTCACTTTGGAACAAAGCTTGTGCATTCAAATCTGCGCTGAGCTAAAAAAAAATTTTTTGTATTAACTTGGCTCCCAGGTCAACCCAGCCTAGCATGGGTATCTGTAAAAGTCCTGGGAAGTACAGAATACCGACATGACTGACTGACTGACTTTCAACCCCACTAGGACATCACACAAGCGATAAACACCCGATGACACGTCCACCATGTGGATGAGGATCACCGTGGAGAGGTCCCAGAAACCGCATTCAGCCTTTAGGCCATATTTATGGCCAGGCTATATTGCGGCCCCTGGCAAAAGCCAGAGTAGGGCTTTAACTGATGAAAAATTTTGTCCTAAAAAGGATGAAAGAAATACCTAGTACCGACATAATGCTAACCACATCATCCATCTAGTGCCTACTGGTCTCTAAAATATAGACTATATATAGGAAAATACATATACTAGTTATCCAGTACGCTTAAGGCAGTAGACAAGGGTCCTCTATTTTATTAACTGACTGGGTCTGCGTGGTTTCGAGGCATCATGTCTGCCTCGAGTGCTAGAGGTTCCTGGTTCAATCCCCGGTAAGGGCTGGGATTTTTTCACGAGGACTTGACTTCAGGTGATTCCCCCTGGTCTCTGGGTAGTGAGATCGTATGCCTGTGTGCATTTTTGCGCACGTTAAAAAAATTCCCTTGGCATTTGGAAATCGAAAAGAGTAGCCTACAGCACTGCCCAGGCAAAAATTTAGAGTAAAAAATCTACCCAAAGTATTTCAGGATCCTCGCCGCTGCTACAGAGCCTGTGCACTGTGCAAAGCTTCTTCGGACTCAAAGACTTGAGTTAGAAGAAAGAATAGAGCACTTATGGGTTACTACCCGTGTGCCATGATGTTGGTCAGTTGTACAAACCTCATTAACTGACTGGAACAGAAGTGTTCCAATCTACTGTATATTTACAACTTCCGATTTCTTTGTTTCTGTATCTGCCCTTAAAATGGCAGTTTGCACATTGTGTTGTGGTTTACCACCTGCTGCTATATCTGCACATTTCAGCCCGATACATGCATTTTTAGCAAACCTCTAACTCTTCTTCTTCTGCCTTCTATCCTCCAACAGAGCAAGGGCCCTCAACCAACTCAAGCCAAGTCATTCTATCCTTTGCTATCGCATGCAGCACTTTTCATGTCCTCCCCAATCTTTTTAACTTTCCTCTCTAGCTCCCTTCTCTTGTTTTCTTTGGGGGGGGGGGGGGGGGGGGTCAATCTTTTCTGCTATGCCCCTGTGGGTTCCAGTGCAAAGACATTCTAGTTATATTGTTCTCAACTTTTCTCTACGTGTCCTATCTAATGCCAGTGCCTTCTCTTCACCTCTTGGTCCACTGGAGCTTGTTGTTCTCTCCCAAAGCCCAACATTAGTGATTTTATCCAACCATTCAATTCCCTCTATTCTGCACATACACCAACTAATGAATGTTTGTAGTTTACTAGTAACTGTTTTAGTTGTTCTCCATGTTTCTGTCCATACAACAGTACTGATAGAATTACAAACTTTGAAATGTCAAGTTCAGTATTAGTTTTCATATCTTCTGACCTCAACAAATGTCCTAGTGCTATGAAAGACCCTTTTGCCATTTGTATTTTTATTTTCAAATCTGTATCAGTTCTTAAACCTTCATCTATGATTAGTTGTCTTTCACTACATACTTGCTGAGGGGGGTCAGTTCCTGTTTGACCCTAGCTGGAATTCCGAAACCTGCACAAGCAGCAGATTTACAATTGCTTTAGGAATTGTCATTAATGGGTTTTTTCATTTGCCAGATTTGTTATTTAATGCAGTTTAAATTCTACCTTTATAACTGCCACAACAGGTCCAAGCAATGCCTCGTACACATCAGACTGTTCATATGCATAAGCAAACTTCATAAATCGAATCACAGATTCTAATGGAACGTTTTCTTCTCCTGAAGAAAAAAATATGCAGCAATCATTATTTTGAAATGATGAAAAGATCAACAACGCTAGCATCAATCATATCTCCTTCAGTGCCAATGAACACATAGTGCATGAGTTAATTGCTATCTACAGGCTGTTTTAGAAGTCTCACTACACTCTGTATTTTCAAAAGGAAGAACATGATGTCATTAATTTTGAGTCCCAGGGGGTTTAGCATCACAGGCCCATGAGGTAGTAAATAAAGCCATGAAGGTATGATGCGTTCCTTAGGACTCAGTTTTAAAAATGTGCTTTACAGTCAAAAGTGTAGCAATATGCAGCAATGGCTGTTATCTGCTGGAGTTATTCTTTACACTCAAAACAGAATGGTGATACCAATGAAAGCAATCCGAATTACTTTTCAAGAAATTACAACAGACACATTGCTAAGGGTATATGACAGCATGAGAAGACATGTACACTCATGTCTTGAAGCCTGTAGTGGACATTTCCAAGACTTGTTATAATGAATATTTCACTGGCAATTTCCAGCTTCCTTAACCCTGCCACATCGCTGACCCAATTTTTTTGGAATTTCCTAAACTGACGTTATACCGCTGTCCCTATTTTTTTGGCAATTTGTGAAGTATGTGAAAAAAAAGATGTGTCACAAACTAAAAATAACTAGCCAATCGTAATCAGACCACGTGGATAATCATTCGAGATGTCTGCCCGCATGCGTTTGGATTAAATTTGTGTAGTTCTATGTGAACAAATTTTGAAAATTCCAATGAAATGAGCGGCTGATGAACCAAGCACTTCAACAGGAAAGGAAAGTTGGTCTAGGCTTTTCACAGTCCAACAGGTGATCAATACTTTGGTTAATTCAGACTCTGCAAAGTCACAATTTCATGAAGAATACGTTCACAGTTGAAGTGACACATTCAGTGAGAGGTCGAATGACGAGGAAAATCTTGAAAATTATAAATCTAGAAATAGATTGATAGAAAGAGAAGGGGGTGTGTCCCTCAAACAGCAACATCTGGTGCTCACTTTGTGAAACAAGACTGATCCTGCTATGTGGATTGGCACACAAAGGTGGAACATTGGTGCTAGATAAAAGGTAAGCCTATTTTCTACAATGTCTCCAAGTTTCATCTTATTCTAACCACTTGTTTGCATGTAACTAATATTTGTGTATATCATGTTGGTTTTTTCACGTTAATGCCCAGGAGCTCAGGTAAAGAGGGCAGTTAGGTTCAGGGGCTCAGGTCTAGTAGGGGTTGAAACAGCGTTAGATCACAGCAGTAAGTATTGTAACTAATTAAATGGCTTCTTTTTTTTCAATGCATTTTTTTTTAATGAGGTCACTAATTTGGGTTTTTCAAATTTGTTCTGCATACAAAATGTGGTAAAGCTTTTAAAATACCCTGTATATTCAGAATCCCTATTTTACCTCCTTGTTCCCTATTAATATAATTCTTTTCAATCTAAATGTCTGTTAAATGAAGTATCAACTTTGTATGATTTTATGATTTACAGTAACAGCTGTTTGGGAATCCGAAAAAATAAAACATAACATATAATGATAAAATAAAGTCAACAAACATTCCAGACATCAAGAAGGGGTTAAATCGTTCAATCACTTAAGGTCATAGCTGTGGCCAAAGTGAGACAGTAATAATAACGTTTAAAATTTTTTTTTTTAAAGTAATGTAAACATAACACCTGCTAAATTCCTTTTTTTTCCCCCTAATAACTATAACAGCATTAAACATTGGCATATCATTCAAATTCAAAATGTACATTCATTCATCTTTATAAAAATGTACATACTTGTGTAGGAATTAGAAATATATTACATGCTCTATTGCCTTTATTTCACACCACCCCGTATGACATTTTTGTAAAGGGAAATTAATGCGAGTTAAGTCTGTCAAAATTCATGGCCTGAGAGAGTTAAAAGACATAACACTCCTACAAACACCATACTAGACAGAAAGGCTGAAAAGTGAGTAGGAGGTATTCCGTGAAACAAGTTGGAGAACAATATCAAAAAGTGGACAAACAGAGAGTGTACAACCAATACAGAGGACAGAGTATGTTGCAACCAACCTTCACTATGAAGATGGCACCTGACTGACTGACTGAAGAGAGATGATTTTGGACAACCTCAGAGACTAACATCAAAGTAGTCATCTGTAGACTTGATTCAGCACAATGAGGAGCAAGTTCTATGGACATATTTCTTCTTCTTTCTCTTCACTGCAGAAAGTTCTGGTTGTTTATCCACTTTTGGAGTTTAATCTTGTTTCAGAACTTCAGTGTTGCATGCAAATCTGTTTTACAGACTGGTTTATTTGTATGCAGACTGTTTGTTCCTTGCCTCTCAGACAGATGCATTCAGACTTCGAAGGAAACCCCTTATTAGATGACTTTTACGACATGCTTCTGTTTTTTTCCAATGCGACCCTGAAACCCACTTGTTAAATCAACCTATACAAACTTCTATTATGAAATCAACCTATACAAACCTCTATTGTGAAGTCAACCTATACAAACCTCTATTGTGAAATCAACCTATACAAACATCTATTGTGAAGTCAACCTATACAAACCTCTATTGTGAAACCAACCTATACAAACCTCTATTGTGAAATCAACCTATACAAAAATCTATTGTGAAACCAACCTATATAAACCTCTATTGTGAAGTCAACCTATACAAACCTCTATTGTGAAATCAACCTATACAAACCTCTATTGTGAAATCAACCTATACAAACCTCTATTGTGAAATCAACCTATACAAACCTCTATTGTGAAGTCAACCTATACAAACCTCTATTGTGAAATCAACCTATACAAACCTCTATTGTGAAATCAACCTATACAAAAATCTATTGTGAAGTCAACCTATACAAACCTCTTTTGTGAAACCAACCTATACAAACCTCTATTGTGAAATCAACCTATGCAAAAATCTATTGTGAAGTCAACCTATACAAACCTCTTTTGTGAAACCAACCTATACAAACCTCTATTGTGAAATCAACCTATACAAACCTCTATTGTGAAATCAACCTATACAAACCTCTATTGTGAAGTCAACCTATACAAACCTCTATTGTGAAGTCAACCTATACAAACCTCTATTGTGAAATCAACCTATACAAACCTCTATTGTGAAATCAACCTATACATACTTTTATGAAAGATACCTGATGCTAATGATGACATATTCATTTACCTTTGATAGCCATTTGAATCAATGAACCTTGATAAGTTACACCAGCCAATGGTTGAGCTCCTGTTGCCATCTGACACTTCCCACTTGGTGCTCGTTTCCCCCCTCCTCCGGCCAGGATTTCCTGAGCAGCCATCATCAACTCAGAGTAGACATCCAGGATCTCTGGCTCATTGTCGGAGGCTGGGCTTGACGTCTGCAGGATGCGGATATTGCTGTTGCTGAGAGCTTCTAGAATAGCCAGAAACTGGGCTGAACCACCATCAAACATTTCTGCCAGCATTATTTCTGTGGGTGTTCGAGGCCATGGCAGCTTTGTGAAAAGTAAATATTAACTCATTAATTTGTTTAATGTTTCATATTATCATCATCATCATCATCATCATCATCCTATTGTGTGATACATCTTACTTTTGATATATCTCCCATAGGGATTACCTTTGATATATCTCCCATAGGGATCACCTTTGATATATCTCCTATAAGGATCACCTCTGATATATCTCCCATAGGGATCACCTTTGATATATCTCCCATAGGGATCACCTTTGATATATCTCCCATAGGGATCACCTTTAATATATCTCCCACAGGGATCACCTTTGATATATCTCCCATAGGGATCAACTTTGATATATCCCCCATAGGGATCATCTTTGAATATATACCATAGTGATCACTTTGATATATCTCCCATAGGGATCACCTTTGATATATCTCCCTTAGGGATGACCTTTGATATATCTCCTATAGGGATCACCTTTGATATATCTCCCATAGGGATCACCTTTGATATATCTCCCATAGGGATCACCTTTGATATATCTCCCATAGGGATCACCTTTGATATATCTCCCATAGGGATCACCTTTGATATATCTCCCATAGGGATCACCTTTGATATATCTCCCATAGGGATCACCTTTGATATATCTCCCATAGGGATCACCTTCTATTCCTCATTTCTGTTCTATTCTGTGTAATCTTTTCAATATCATGGATTCAATCACCTTTGACCTCTCTAAATCAACATTCATTTTAGAGTTTCTCTTGGACATCTTTTCCTCAATCCATGTTTCTCATTTCAGTGCCTGTTTTTGGATTCTCAGTTCACGTCTCCTCAAGATATGCCCAATACAGGCCTCAATATATCAAAGAAGATGACACTAAATCGGAAACAAGGCCTAATATGTTTACAAAAAATTTGAGTTAACAATTGTGGGTTATGATTCTGGCTATATTTTTTTGATAGTGGGTGTTTTTTAATCAAAAGATTGTTTAAACAGACCTGATGCTCAGGTGAACCCATCCTTTAATGGGCCTTAAGAAACTGAGTGCAAAAGATTCTGTCCAGAATGCATCCTGATAATGCAGCAACACAATGGGTTCATGGCACCACCACTCTTGTCCATCACTGGGGGTATGGCATATCGTTCTCATACACAGTACACCATGTCTGCTACAGGGTGACTTTTCCTGTTTACAATCACGAAGTATCAGCTTTAGGAATGTCACTGTGTTTAATTCTAGGACTGATTACTGTATTGGAGACAAGGATCTGGGCCATGATAAAGGAGTTTCACAATCAGGGCGTCAGGAAAGTAAGTGAAGAAGAGACGGGATAGTGTACCAGCTTGAGGGGTAAACACGTTAAAAAAGATGGGGGCTGGGGGGGGGGGGGGGGCCTAAAGTTTTTCAATATTTCCAGGTACCTTCCTTGATTTCTTAATACTAAAATACCAAACTTTCAAAAAGCTATTTTAGCAAAAGTGGCTAGAGGCCCTCCTGTCGGCCTGAAGGTATTCAGTTCAAATCTGCACCGAGACAAATTTGTTCTCTGACATTGGCTCCCAAATCTACCCAGCCTTGTGGCACATCAAGTGGATAACACTTGAGTCACAAGCTTTATAGTCCAAACGGTTCTCACTGGGTGATGTCTTTACCAACACACCAGCCACCTTCTTCTCAGGATATCACCCGTATCCATTTTAGGCTGGGTTGACCTGGGAGCCAAGTCCTGACAAAGCTACCTTGATGTGAATTCAAACTCAACTCTTTGAGTCCCAGAGGATTTAGCATCAAAGGTCCAAGGGGTCAGTCAGTCAGTCAGTTACACATCCTTTACAGAACCTTGCTCCCATAACAACCTTCTTGAAAACATCTTGATCACAAGCAAGATGTTCCGCGTCTGATACACCCATCTGGAGATCATCCTCTCCATCCTGCACCCATCTTCTCTTTGGCCTTCCTCTTCCTCTCTTCCCAGGCATATACCCCTTCATTATTGTTCTCTATAAACCTTCGTGACGTTTCAAGTAACCAAAATATTTCAATTATCTGTGTTTTATCATCTTTAATAACCAGCCTTCTTCAGTTTTCAGTTCTCGAAGCATGGATGCATTTGTTCTTTTCCAAGGGATGGTAGTGCAATTTTGAAATGTCACAAGTTTAACACATTAAAACAGACTGTACTAATTCAACTGTCATGCAACATACACATATTATACATCAAAGTGACCAAGCATTGTTCAGAAATTATATTAAAATACTGCTATAAAAATAAATTGTGTTATTAGTTAATTTTTAGTAAATAAACAGATGGTATATTTTGAGAAATTAGTAAACAGAAATAATAATTTTTCTACTTAACACCATGGCACTCAAGGAAAACTCAATAAAATATATCCAAAATGAATCAAAAGAGAACCACTCAGTAATGTATAAAAAAATATTAACACAATTTGTCCCTTATATATCATTCCAGAGAAACGTTTAGCACATCATAACAGAGCACATTTTTTTGGTTTAAAAAAATATATATCCTTTCTTATCATTGTATGCTTTGCACGAGGTATTTATCACAGCTATTCCCTCATCAAAGTTTGACTCTTTCAGTGACCACAGTAGAAACATCATGCGCCTCTGGAAGACTCTCAATAAACTTCAGAGCAGAGCAGCAAGCAATTATTGATGCAACCAAAGTGCTCGGGGAAAGAAAGATTTTAAAAGGCAAAATTGTTTTCATTTGTGACTGCATGTCAGTCCTCCAGACAACTCAGAGGGATCCACGAGACAATATGGAGAGAGAAGTGACCCACTAGCTCAACAGACTCTCAGAAAACAATTAAATCATACCATAGTGGATTCCAGCTCACTGCAGCATACCAGGAAATGAGTTAGTTGACAGACTTGCAAAAAATTGAACAAACCAACAGTAAAACTCCACAAAACCCCATCATGAGACTCAACAGAAAGCAACATACAACAATTTTCTTGGTCCACAAACAGGACAATGCAGGCTTAACTACCACATGCATAAAATAAAAACTGTATAGTCCCCACAATGTGCCTGTCAGACAGGACCACAAACACCTGAGTACTTTCTGCAGACCTGCTCACCCTACCCACAACTTCCTCAAGAGCAAAGTGTGCAGAAAAAGCTATGGGGAACCATGAAGGACCTGCTGCTGACATGCGAGTTCATGGAGGCAACCCACTTGATGGTCTGATCTGAGCATACAAAACCGAATTTGAAGAAGAAGGAAGAAGAAGTACCAGTTGACTTTGTTATCATTACACTTTAAGCAAGGTATATATCAGAGGTATCCCTCATCAAAGTTTGACTCAATCAAAGACCAAAACAAGTTAACTTCTTAACTTTTTTATCTAGCTTTGGATAAATATAATAAATGTGTTTTATTTAAATATGAGGCTTCTAAAATCATAAATCTTGTTGGCATGCATGAAGAAATCTGCTTGGAGGGGGCCATACTGTTTTCACACAGACACTCAGCAACCCATTAAAGCCCACAAACTTGCTACATTTTATGCTTTTAACCACATTTTTGAATAAGCCTAATGGTGAACACGTGTGAAATCAAACACAAAGAACAGGAAATACCGTTCAAAACTGCCAGTTTGCGTTATTAAACCAGCCAGTTTATTAATTAGAAACCAGTAGTCTTCACACGCTGATTGGCTGCCTAGGTAGTAGTAACCAATCAGCGTGTGATGTAATCCTTGGAACTCAAAGTGTACAGACTTTTGGGCTGACAGGCAAGTGACTAGCCACAACACTACCAGCTTCCAGTCTGATACAAAAATTGCACATGCGACATAAGAAATAAGGTTCTGAATAAACATTTCTATGTTAGACTTACTTGAAGGGTTTCTTTCAGATTTGCTCTGGTCTTTGGCCTAAGGAGTCCCTTGGGCTTTCTTCTTGTCTCAAAGACAGCTCTCTTGAAGACCATGGATGCCATCTGTGGACAGCAAGTACCTTTTTCATGCCAGGGGCCCATTAGACATGCAGCTAAACACAAATTTTGTATAGACCAACTAGCCCTAAATGGGTAGTGACGTCAACATCATGTTGACCATCTATATTTCTAAGGAGATTTCCTGGTACCAATTTTATTAGGGCTAATCTGCTAACTGTGGTCAACTGATTAATGCAGTTGATAGGAGACTCGCTTTCAAATCCAGCTGCGACTCGCTGCAGCCCACGGCCATTGTTCGAAACCGGGGGGTTCCAGGGGTTCACCCAGCCTTTAGGAAATGGGTACCAGAGTTAACACTCTGGGGTAAATGGAGGAACGTCGCTGTAGATAGGAAGTAACGTGCAAACGGCCACACAGGCGGACAATTTCTTATCAGCTGTCCGTACTGGTGGCAGAGCACTTATGGTTTATAACCGTGTGCAATGACGCTGGTTCACATTTCCCGACTTTACCTATGTTTTGTTTTTGGTGTGGTCAATTGTTTGACTATTTAAAAGTATACTTTAGTGCAGATTTAAACTCAAGACTTTCAGATCAGCAGGACAACTAGTCACTGCACTTATGCGGGTTGGATAGTTCTATTTGAAGCGACAGTTAACTTGCTATTTCTGCCACTGAAGAAAATTTTTATCCAACATGGATTAGTGGAAATAGTAACCATGGGCAGAAAACTAGTTTTAGAGCTGACATGTTTAAATCTCCATGACAAGATAACTTGTGCTCAACATTTTTGTTTTGTTATTCTCTGGTTATAAATTTTAAATATCTCCTTTATAAATATTTAAAATATCAAATTAGCTTTGAATAGCATGGGGGTAAGGGTGTAATTCCATAGTAAACTGGTCAAGCAATTAGTTGCAGGCGGTGTCAGCCATGAGCTCATTTGATGGACCACATTGTTTGATACTTTTGTGCAAATTTGGATTTGTCGTTGGAGCTATGGTGTTTTTGCTCTGAGCCACGCTCTTGGCACAATTCTGCAGAAAGATACTGAGCATTGTGGGGAAACCCAGTGCAATGCAGTCAAACCTTGCAGCTTGAACTTGAATAGTTACTGAACAGGTTCATTATATATTTTTAGTGATTTAGTGTTAGCTGTGACTAAAAACATAATTCTGTCCATAAAAATTTAATTAGATGGTTACTATGCCTTCCACAAAAGTTTGCAAGACTGGGAAAAGTGCTAACAGTGCTAAAAGTGCTAACAGTGCTAAAAGTGCTAAAAGTGCTAACAGTGCTAAAAGTGCTAACAGTTCTAAAAGTGCTAAAAGTGCTAAAAGTGCTAAAAGTGCTAACAGTGCTAAAAGTGCTAACAGTGCTAAAAGTGCTAACAGTGCTAAACGTGCTGACAATGCTAACAGTGCTGACAGGCCAAGAACCTACAGCACCTCCCTGCGGAGGCCTATCCCTTCCCTGGGCTCCCATTCTGGCTCACATTCCAAGGATCCCCATGCCTCTCACAAATGTGAAACATAGGTGCCGCAGGCGCAGGTACCACAGTGTTGGTTCCTGTGCTTAGAGAGGGAAAGGAGAGTTTGGCATTACAGTCCCCACTTAGATGATAGTTCAGTATGTGGTAAAAAAGCAAGGCCCCACAGCAACCTAACCATGATAGATGCAATAATTTTTCAGGTTATGATGTCCTGGGTCCACTGGAGCTGTAAGTAATAAACATTAAAGGACCCTTTTCCACGCCTTAAGGCGTATAGGGCATATAGGGCTAGACCTATATTTTTATAGACCAATCGGCACAAGATGGGTGATGTGGTCAGTATCACGCCGGCCGCCTTCACTTTCCCAAGACTGCACCCAGTACCCACTCAAGGCTGGGTCAACCTGGGAGCCAAGGTCATTTAAAAAAAAAAATCTGGCTCAGCCAGGGAGCGAACCAACGACCTTCCGATCTGCGACAAGCGTCTAGCCGCTCGGCCACGGCGACTCCCCACTGGAGCAGACTCAACAGGTAATACTGATGCCACTAGACATTCCGACCAACCAATCACAAAAATGAACTTTAACCATTTTGCACTGGAAATCCTTTTAAGAAAATAACTGATAAAACAGAAATGTCCGCACACACCAAAATGTGTTTTAAAAAAACACAGATCACTAATAAATTTTGTAAATGTGTGTTTATATGCATTAACAAAATTGATTTTACAGAAACAAATGAGGGGAAGTTAAAAAGAGCAGAAAATTAAACTGCTAAATCTTGAAGCTCATACTGTGACCCTATGACCTAGATTACTAAAAGTTAAGAAAGAATTATGATTTCATCATGGCTTTAGAAGCAATTTTTTTTAAAAAACAATAAAAACCCTGGAAATGCTATTTTTAGTCAATATAATTATAACCAGACATCCTAGACACTGCACAGGTGTAAACATAACCAATGCAGCCGACTAGGCTTATCAAAGACGTGCCAATTGAGCAATGGCAGTTAAGCTGCATTTCTGGGATTTGCAAAGGATGGAAATGAAAGGTTTGGGGCATCTTATAGCGACAATATAAACAAATTAAATTCAGGTTTCATCCATCACTTACCCTAATGGTAGCAGACCTGAAACAGTCCTCATACAAAGCCATGTTTCTGGCGCTGCTCATCAATTCTAGGTTGCTTATCTCTTGGATTTTTGTTAATCCTCTTCGAGCGAAATTCTGTTTGAATGCAAAAACATGTATTTATAAATTTCTTCCACTTCTCAAAACATCAGTACCTGATGACTGGATTTTTCATGATGTCTCACATAAATTATAAAACTTAATGTCACTGAAAACAATAATTCTGCACTTTTTCATCAGACCACACATTGTTTCAAAAAGCACTTATTTTAATATAAAAACAGCAGATGCCACTTAATGAAGCCTGAAAATGGTTTTAGCTTGCACCTGAACATATGAACAAGGTTTTAGCTTGCACCTGAACACAGGAACAAGGCTTTAGCTTGCACCTGAACGCATGAACAAGGCTTTAGCTTGCACCTGAACACAGGAACAAGGTTTTAGCTTGCACCTGAACACATGAACAAGGTTTTAGCTTGCACCTGAACACATGAACAAGGTTTTAGCTTGCACCTGAACACAGGAACAAGGTTTTAGCTTGCACCTGAACACACAAACAAGGTTTTAGCTTGAACCTGAACACAACAACAAGGTTGTAGCTTGCACCTGAACACATGAACAAGGTTATAGCTTGCACCTGAACAAATGAACAAGGTTGTTGCTTACACCTAAACACATGAACAAGGTTTTAGCTTGCACCTGAACACATGAACAAGGTTGTAGCTTGCACCTGAACACATAAACAAGGTTTTAGCTTGCACCTGAACACATGAACAAGGTTGTAGCTTGCACCTGAACACAGGAACAAGGTTTTAGCTTGCACCTGAACACATGAACAAGGTTTTAGCTTGCACCTGAACACATGAACAAGGTTTTAGCTTGCACCTGAACACAGGAACAAGGGTTTAGCTTGCACCTGAACACAGGAACAAGGTTTTAGCTTGCACCTGAACACATGAACAAGGTTTTAGCTTGCACCTGAACACATGAACAAGGTTTTAGCTTGCACCTGAACACAGGTACAAGGTTTTAGCTTGCACCTGAACACACGAACAAGGTTTTAGCTTGCACCTGAACACAACAACAAGGTTGTAGCTTGCACCTGAACACATGAACAAGGTTATAGCTTGCACCTAAACAAATGAACAAGGTTGTTGCTTACACCTAAACACATGAACAAGGTTTTAGCTTGCACCTGAACACATGAACAATGTACCTGAACACATGAACAATGTAGAATTCCATTTTTCTTCTTCTGCACTAATAAAATGGTTCCCCTAACTAACTCATTTAATCTAGCCATCCCATAAAAAGTCACATTTTTATAACATGCTTGTCAGGGTGTAGTGGATCTTAACCCTTTCCCACCTTCCCCCACTATATGAGACCCTAGAACTCTCATGGATAAATTCAGATATAAGATATAAGATGCCTGTAGGATGTGCTGAAGTTCATTGTTCATTAGTTAAAAGTTTTATGTGGTGTCTATGTGTAAAGTCAGAGTCTATGATTTTTTTTGTTTGGGGAAGACAAAAACATGTAAAAATGAGACTAGGTATTTGCTAAAAGCAGAGGTGTGTAACCCAAAGGCTCATTTTTCACAGCCCAGCTGTAAACCACAGCACAATATGCCAGTCACCCTTTTAAGAATGAACACAGAAGAAGATGTATGTGGCCTTCTTTCATGCGGGAACAATGGATTTGACACATGCCATATCCGCTTTTGTTTTAATTTACAAAGGAAATCCCAATGTACAGATAGGCTTGAAAACAAAAATTACATTATGATAACATAGAGGATGCTGTCATGACAAGTCTTCACCAGAAACACTGAGAAACAAGACATAACACACAACAAAGATGGAAGCGACTCAAGTAATTACATTTAGATATCACACACATCAGAAACTATGCAGGCAAGCTGACCAATGTTAAATTTTTAGTCCTGAACTTAGCAGCTCCAGATTTACATAAAGAGGACTCAGACAAATCAGTGATTTATGATATACAGACGGGCACATTTGTGGCTGTGAAGGGGTGAAGTGGTATTTCCCCATGTGAAAACGATAGAAGAATCAGCATGATAAAATTAAGGGGAAAAAAAGGAAGAAAATGTGTAAGGAAATTGTATTGTTTCTTTCATTTGTCCCTCCTTGCCAGATGCACGCTTTCAAGCCCATGCATTTTGACAGACTTGGCCCACATTAATTTGCCTTTACAAAAAAGGCAACAGAGAATGTAATATACTTCTAATCCCTGCAAAAGTATATATTCTTTTAAAGAGAAATAAATGTACACTCTAATTCTGATGATAAGTGTATGTTTAATACTGTTATAGTTAGCAGGAAAGATGAATTCAGCAGGTGCTAATTTCACAAGGTCTAAATTTTACAAAAGAATTCTTAACTTACCATGGTTTTGCTGAGCAGTGATTAACCACATTTGAGAATAACATTTTAAAGTTTGCTCAATTTCCTAACAAATTTCAAAGTTATAAAAAGTTTCTGGGTTAGTTTAGCTCTCAGGTGCTCTTAGTTCTCACAAAGTGCTGAACAAAATTTCAAAGAACAAAATGGCAGAAAAATGGACCATTACCCACACATTATTTACTTAGTGCAGTTAGAAACAGACAGCAATGATTTAAATGTAGCTTAGCCATAGTATGGGAGTATCTATTTGTTTGGAGCACATTCCTTCTCTTACACCCTAAATACTGTCGCAATGGGACATTGTCTCTGTCAGATGCAACAGAAGTGCTAGATTCCCTAACAACTGACCGATCAGCTGTCGCTGGCATAAATTCATCCTCCGAAATCACTTTCCCAAAAATCTAAATTTATATTGTCATTATCAGAATTAAAAACATCTGACTAAAACAATTTTAGAGTTTTGGCCGCAGAAAGATGCATTTTGCTACCTGTACTTGTTGGAACATTGGTATCAATGGCACTCGAGCGCGAAATTAGAAAATGCACTGTTGAAAATAACACTAGCTAGGAATCAGATCAATCTGCACCCACATGTCTTGGAACACAGAGTAGTTTTATTCAAAAGAAAGCAATAGAGTAACTTTCCCTGAATACTTTCATGGTAGTTCTGAACATTAGAAACAAACACAAAGCCATGTGCAAAGTAATATGTATGGGACACATGATCCACGCTGACAGTGTTGATTGGGCAAATCAGAACTTCCCTATAAACACTCACAGCGTTGCTCGGGCCTTAGAGAGTTAATTCCAAATTCACACAACCTTTCACATTTTGTCTTATCTAATATTGTGCTTTCCATTAGCATTTGTTCATATGTGGTCTTCAGAAAGTCTGCCTGTCTATTATGAACATACCAATAGTTATTCTAAAAAGTATAATCTAACAAAACGTATAAATTCTGTGTTTATATTTTACTACAAGGTCCTCGTCTAAAATGCAGTGGAATATTTTTCTTAAAATTATTACCTCGGCATGTTCGCCGGCCATGCAGTCATAGTAGCCCTGACAGACAGCTGTGTAGAGAGTGGCTCGCCATGAGAGGTACTTGGCCGTCAATAGTGGTACTGATGTCTCCATGCACATGGAGGCCCACAGTAGGTACTCTAGCACCTTTGATACATGGTAGTGTTCACAAGTTAGCACCAACAAGACATGTAACAATAAATCTATCAATCGGGTGCCATCTTCACAATGAAAGTTGGTTGCAAAGACATCCAACAGACTGTTTTTTATGGTGGTTGTATTTCAACACACACTGTCATTTCATCCTGGTTGCATTCCAACATACACTGTCTTTTCACCCTGGTTGTATTCAAACATACACTGTCTTTTCATCCTGGTTGTATTCTAATGTACACTGTATTTTCATCCTGATTGTATTCCAACATACATTGTCTTTTCATCCTGATTGTATTCCAATGTACACTGTATTTTCATCTTGATTGCATTCCAACATACACTGTCTTTTCATCCTGATTGTATTCCAATGTACACTGTATTTTCATCCTGACTGCATTCCAACATACATTGTCTTTTTATCCTGGTTGTATTCCAATATACACTGTCTTTTCACCCTGGTTGTATTCCAACATACACTGTCTTTTTACCCTGGTTGTATTCCAATGTACTTTGCATTTTCATTCTGATTGCATTCCAACACACACTGTCTTTTTATCCTAGTTGTATTCCAACATACACTGTCTTTTCATCCTGGTTGCATTCCAACATACACGGCCTTTTCATCCTGGTTGTACACTCTCTTAGAGTACTGTTCCTCCATCTCTTGATATTAATCTCCAACTTGTATCACCGCCTACCTCTTGCCTGTTTGCTTTCAACTTTGATCTCCAGTATATTTTTTTTAAGAGTGTTTTGTCTTTTCATATCACCAAAAGGAAATTAGAGAGTACATATGAAGCTTTCAAAATGTAATTTTAAAGGTGAACAGAAGAATAATGCAAGAATGAATATTAAATGTTTAACTACGAATCGACATTATCGCACTCGGAACACTCCCATAAGTACTCCATCCCCGATGGCACCAGTAGCTGCCTGATTGTACATCCGTCTTGTCTTTCCCTTGAGTGTTGAGCATCAGCCAGATCCCCTGGTAACTCCCTGCAGCACAATTCTCCTCAGATCGTAATGACCTATTTGTGCCCCTCACTCTTCACTCGCTCTCAACGAGCCCTCACAACATCTAGCTTGTCATTCATCAATCCCCCACCACGTAGTGCAGGACCGGCCAGTCTAGCTGCCCAGCACACTAGCATGACCTAGAGAAAATATCCCAAGGACGCTAACTACACATCATGCCAAGAGAAGAAAACAAACAAAAAAGTATTAGGAAAAGGTAACGGTAAAGGTAAAGTCGGGAGATGTGAACCAGCATCACTGCACACGGTTATTAACCATAAGTGCTCTGCCACCAGTACGGACAGCTGATAAGAAACTGTCCACCTGTATCACCATCCACACGTAACTCTGTAGCTACAGCAACGTTCCTCCATTCACCCCAGAGTGTCAACTCTGGTACCCATTTCCTAGAGGCTGGGTGAACCCCAGGAACCACCCGGTTCTGAACACTGACCGTGGCTGCAGCAAGTGGCAGATGGATTTAAAAGCGAGCCTCCTATTGACTGTGCTAATGCGGCTCCCTTTATTAGGAAAAAAAGAATGGAACAACAACATTGAATTGTATGAAGGTCACACAATTAAGATCATGTGGTCTCTAAAAAGAAACTACTCATTATTAAAGGTGTAAAAGCAGGGAAAGTGGAGTCCAGAACTGCAAGATGAAAATAACACAGCATGTGAAACGGACGAGGAAACTTTTACTAATACAAATAAGCAGGACAGGGGACATTTTAAACTCAAAACAGCAGACCTCGATAGTGGATACGACATTCAATGAGGAAGATGAGTTGAGTTAAGAATGAGTTAAGTTAAGAATTGACATCACAGCACTCGGGACATTCTCTTAAGTGCCCCTCCCCTACATTCAGCAGTCAGTGAAGAGTTCTTCCATCTCCATTCTTAAACCAGATATTGCGATATGCTGGTGATGATGATAGCAGAGTGAAAGATGCCTTCAGGTGTAATGGGCATATACGGCTAGACCTATATTTTATAAACCAATCAGCACTTGGTAGGTGAGGTGGTCAGCATCACGCCAGCCACCTTTACTTCCCAGGACTGTACCTTAGTTAGTCTTTCTTCTTGTGTCGAGTGCGGCACATAGGGCAGAGGTCGCGACTCTCCATGCACGGCGGTCCGTTGCAATCCGTTGTAGGACTGTACCTGGTACCCATTAAAAGCTGGTTCAACCTGGGAGCCAAGGTCATTTCTGAAAAAAAAAAAAAAGTCTGGCTCCGTCATTACCCGAACCCACAACTTTCCAATCTCCAGGTGAGCGTCTAGCGCCTACACCACAGTAGCTCCCTATGATGATGATGATGATAATTTGTAAAAACTGACATTTAAGCTAATGTTCTTTATTAGGCTGCATATTAAACAAAAACCTAAATTTTAAAGAAAACAAGTCAAGATTTGTAACCTTTTTTTTTTTTAAAAACTATTGAGGCTCTCTATATATTGATGTTGCAGCACAGCTTACTTTGGTGATATCCTAAAAGTATCCATGTGTGGTCTCAGGAGGATTCCAGCGGTTCCCACTTTTGCTAAGGTTACATATATGAATACTATGAGAAACAACTTACCACTGCAGAATGACCCAAGGTCATGAGGTGGCGAGCTATGGTATAAATGTGGATTGTTCCTGTAATCAAATATTACAATATATTTGTTATGTGTGTGATTATACATTCAATCATGTTCTCAAAAACACATCCGTAATTATATTTCCTTCCCTACTTATCCTCAGGAAATGGTGAAAATATGGGGGTGACTGCAGTCAAGCTTATACAAGGAATTCCAGTGAATTGTGACTAAAAAGCAGAAAAATGTGCACAAAACAACACAAATAACATTTTGGCCGACAGCCTTTGTCAAACATGAAGTGAACTACACAAAGGTAACAAAGAGGAGAGTATTCAGATCAACCAAATAAACAAAGCAAAAAACGGTGGCATGAGTGCCATTTTTA
This sequence comes from Candidula unifasciata, assembly GCA_905116865.2. Classification (NCBI taxonomy): domain Eukaryota; kingdom Metazoa; phylum Mollusca; class Gastropoda; order Stylommatophora; family Geomitridae; genus Candidula; species Candidula unifasciata. Next base: position 204,996 of record CAJHNH020004135.1, read on the forward strand.
CAGATTCCCATGGGAATCGTTGCTGGAGCTGTGGAGTTTATGCTTCATGCGATGCTCTCAGAAGGCAGCTAGCTTTTCTATAAAGAGAGACCGGCTTTATGTGGTAAAACTCAGCAAAAGGAAGTGGATCCTGCTTGTATGAGCACTAGAGACAGTGAGAGAGATTGCAGCTGCAGGTGTGCCCATTTAAGGGGGGGGGGGAGGGGGTGTATTCTATCGAATGTGTCCTAGTGGGGACCAGTCCTTAATGGGAGCAACACCAAATTACCATATATAAACAACACTGGTTACCTCAACAGAAAGCCTTGCTGAACATGGAAAAGAAACACCCAATTTGACATCAAGTATTATTATGCAGAATAATCACATGCAAGATACTGTGCAGACCACTGAAGGCGATCTCAGATGTGGCGAATTTCTTTTGAGAAGAACAATTTGTTTATCCTTAGCAATCTTTCTTGCTTTAATTATTATCTGGATAAGAGAAATTTCTGATAAGAAGAACCATTTCTTGGGTTTCCAGTAAGTTCTTCTTATCAAGTCTGAACTGCACTGTATTCAGCAGAAATACTAAATTGGAATTCAAGAAGGGCCAACAGCCTGAAGGACAACCTGATAAAGATCACAATTATAACAACTGGTTTAATGGGATTGAAACTTGATTTTTTTTTTCTTCAGAGAAGCAAGCAAGTTGATCTCGGCTTAAACTTGAAACATTACAGTTTCAAAACACTAGTTTTCTTCTGTAAATATTGTTACAAATGTCTTACCATTGTATACAAGCCAACACAGATACTCTCTTGGTAAGAGAATCTGAGTAATCAATCTCAGGAGAGAAAGAACATGGAGACATCTCTCAACGGATTGCTTGTTCTGAAACTTGGAGTCATTTCGTTTCTCCAAATGAAACAGGCATATGGCGGTGCCTAAGAGAGCTCGTGACTGGGGAATATACAACAAATGCATGCAAAATAAGTGTTACATAATATTTTTTTTTCTACAAAATATATAAACCGTTGATAAGGCCAGTCATTTGATATGGCTCTGAAACGTTGAGCACAGTCTTATTACAGGTTTTTGAAAACAGAGTCTTAAGACAAATCTTTAGTCCCATCAAAGATGCAAACAGCGGGGAATGGAGAGGGAGATGCAATATCGAAATTCATAATCTGTTTAAATCACCATTGATCACTGGCATCATGAGAGCTAATAGACTGAAATGGTTGAGGCATATTGAAAGAATGTCAGATGACAGAGAAGTGAAAACTTTATACGCCAGGGAGATGAATGGTCGTAGACCACGAGGGCAAGACGATCATGGAGAGATAATATCCAGACAGACCTGCAAACACTTGGTGTCACCAAATGGAAAGAGAAGGCCAACCAGAGAGATGAATGGAGGTGGGTGATATCTGCAGCAATGAACCTCAAGGGCTCGGAATGCTGAAGAAGATCTTTGTCTAGGGGTAGAATGTGTATTGCTACCGATTTGCTGTCAGAAACAAGCCTTTATCAATAGGAACCAAAACATAATGACCCAAAAATAGGAAATGTATAAATTTCCCTTTTCCTCAAATATTTCAGAGTGAAAATTCCCTGTACCAATTTTATCCAAGGTTGACTTCAGCCAGTTAAAAAAAAAAAAATACAATTCCTTGTCTAAACTGGAATTCTGACAAATAAAATGGACTGAACATTCTGGATAAACCTGAAATTCAATTTCAATTGCTCTTCTTCTTCTGCCTTTCTAGCCCCCAATGGAGCATAGGCCCTCAACCAACTCACGCCAAGTCATTCTTTCCTTTGCTATTGCATGCAACTCTCCCCATATCCTCCAGTTGTTATTAACTAAATTTTAATTCAACATGATTTTGAGTATTTTCTGCTTTATTCTTACCATTAGCACAGCCTTCTCCTCCCGAAGTCCATTTGAAAAATAAGTTGCCACAAATGTGCTAACATCAGGAAGCTTCTGTATGTCAATGCTTCCATAGGGCAGAAGGTATCGTTCAAAGCACTGCCAGACAGCCATACTGTATTCCTAAAAATATAATACATTTAAAAAACATTATTGTCTTGTACAGTTTCATGGAAATATTTTGTTATTTATTAATCAACTTGTTATTGATTGATCAACTCTTTCATTAATGGGGCAACAGGCTGCCTCAGCACCACTTGGTGGTGAACTGATGTATGACAAGTTTGATATTGTGAGGGCCCTTTGGAAGCGAGTGAACAGTGCAGATGCGCAGATAGATCATGACGGTCTAAGGTGATTGGCACTCTGAGTAGTTACCAGGGGATCTAGCTGACGCTCAGCACTCAGGGGAAGGATGAGACGGATTTAAAATAAGATGGTTACTGGTACCATCGGAATTGGAACTCTTTGTTTGGTGCTGAGCATGGGGACTGAGAACTTCAACATACAACATACATAATGAGGTAAAAGGGGTAGTATAGACTCAATTACACGACTATCTAAAAAATAGATCTACTGCCTGTATTTACCACTTTTTAGTGCTGTGCAGGACAGGGAGTCACGAGCCTAAGGATGCAAGGTTGTATGCGCAAGGTTGTATGTGCAAGGTTGTATGCGCAAGGTTGTATTGCAAGGTTGCATGCGCAAGGTTGTATGCGCAAGGTTGCATGCACAAGGTTGTATGTTCAAGGTTGTATGCGCAAGGTTGTAAGTGCAAGGTTCTATGTGCAAGGTTCTATGTGCAAGGTTGTATGCGCAAGGTTGTATGTGCAAGGTTGTATGCGCAAGGTAGTATGTGCAAGGTTGTATGCGCAAGGTTGTATGTTCAAGGTTGTATGCGCAAGGTTGTATGCGCAAGGTTGTATGTTCAAGGTTGTATGCGCAAGGTTTATGTGCAAGGTTGTATGCGCAAGGTTGTATGCGCAAGGTTGTATGCGCAATGTTGTATGCGCAAGGTTGTATGCGCAAGGTTGTATGCGCAAGGTTGTATGCGCAAGGTTGTATGCGCAAGGTTGTATGCGCAAGGTTGTATGTGCAAGGTTGTATGCCCAAGGTTGTATGTGCAAGGTTGTATGTGCAAGGTTGTATGCTAGTGTCCAGCGAAGCACACCAGTTCTGTGATTTATTGTGCAGGTGTAGACACAGCCAATAGTCTTAACTGCAGTCTAGTAAACAGGTTATTTACATAAACTGGAAAAGTGACATTTACCAGAAATCTGGGCACTATTTGGAAGAACTATTTGTCCCGCCTTCAAGCTGGAACTCAAGAACAGTAGTGGAATTACACATGTGTAAAGAGGCATGGTAATCTTAGAAAGATCTGTTGAAATAAGGAACCAATGTGTGGACAGACTACACTGCTAAAAGGTGCTTGAAGGTCCTGGAACCTGACTGCTGGTACCTTTCCACCTGTTCAGACGATAGTGTTCCGATGAACTATAGAGAGACATGGCAATCAATGCCAATGCAATACCAATTAAGGCCAGTTATGAAGTTCTTCTACACAGCCAAAAGTCTGGGCTGTATTTTAAGGATCTTATGTTGCCAATACAGCATAATCCCTCTCTTAGCCTGCTTCAACTCCAAAGGAGAGAACACCAATATGTTTGGAACAAAGCATTTGAATGCAAACAACTGAGATGACTGAAATATTGTGGTCACATTAAAAGACAAAACACGCTTTTAAAACCATACTGGAGAGAAAAGTCAAGGGCAAGACAGCAAGCAGTAGACAACATTACAAGTGGCAGCACAACAGCAAAAGATGTACAAACAGCAGTCTGAGAAAGTGCACAACCAAGATAAGTAATAGAGCCTGTCAGAGATCCACTGCAGCCTACCTTCAATGTGGAGAAGGCAAATAAAAACATGTTTATTTTAGCTTTCATCATTATGCAATACATTTTGTAAAGAACACCACTCAAATCCGGGCCCAGTAGAATGCATCTTTGTCCACTGTCCCTTCACCTGTCTTTCAATATTTTCATGCTTAAAGTGTCCACGTCTTTCTGGTTCATTTTATGTATATATATATATATATATATATATATATATATATATATATATATATATATATATATATATATATATATATATATATATATATATATATATATATATATATATATATATATATATATAAACGGATGTGAGTTGTGGATTATCTTCCTGTCCTTAAGAAAGAGAGCAGGGGTTTTTGAACTGAAATGCTATAGAAAGATTCTCAGAATATCTTGGACAAAAAAAGAGGAGAAATACTGACATCTTGAAAGATCTGAACATCAAGGAAGATTGGCTAATAAACAGCATCCTGTCTCGGAAGCTAAAATATTTTGGTCATATCAAGCGCCACGACGGATTGGAAAAAATTATAGCAAAGGCCATGGTACCAGGAAGGAGGGGTAGGGCCGACCGACATGAAGATGGGCACAGGATTTAAGTGACTTCTTGAGTATGAAAGTACATGAGGCGGGAGAACTGGCGAGAGACCGAGTTTCTTTCAGGCAGACTGTGATGAGAGCGAGGTTCTGCAAAGGACCTGCTACATGATGATATATAGATATATATATATATATATATATATATACACACACACATATGTACCCCTCTCTTCCTCATCTACCCTTCTTCCACTCTATCCTTCTGCCTCTATATCTATCTCTTTGTCTTTCTATTTATCTCTCTTTTTTTCAGTTAAAGTGGTCCGTTTGTCCACTTCATGACTTTTGGGAAATTGTTTATTTGTTCACTCTCTTCTTCTCTCTCTATCTATCTCTTTCTCTCTCTAGCTTACTCATCTAATCATCAACTCACTCATATACATGTGCACACACACTCACTCTCTCTCTCTCTCTCTCTCTCTCTCTTAATCTCTCTATCATTTCTCTCTCGCTATAAAAAACAAAATAAATAATAACAAGTATATTTTTATATCACCCAACATGACAAAATAAATGTTTCATCATTAAAAATCATTTCTTGATATTGTAAAGGCAAAAGCTGCACATTTACAAACAAACAGACCCATATATTGCAAAAGGAAAAAGCTACAGAAATAGCGAAGTGACGCTTCTGTTTACCTTCATTGACACGAGAAATTCTCCCATATCAAGCAGCTTTTCATGATAGTACAAATGTGGCAGACGTGGCTGGTATTTGTTCCACAGCTCAGACAACTTAATGGATCTGAAATTCAAAGCTCAGGTTAACAGATCAACAAAGAAACATAACTACAGTGCTTAATATGGTTTAATCCCACACATGTAAATAAAAAATATTCTGATGTTATCCTTTGTAAGATATTGCTTTCAGCATATTTTGCTTTTTCTGTTTTTCTTCAAATATAGTCATTATAAATTATCAGTCAGTAATGTCCTTCCCCATATTAACATATTGCTTACGATTTTCTTGCTTTGTTGATTATTTGTATTACAGAATTTATTTTTTTTATTTGCATCCAGTATATTTTGTTCACTTGATTTCTATATACATTTGTTTCTTTAGAGACACACAAAAATACTGGAGAAAGATTTTTAAATTTTTTCAGAAGAGTGCATGTATTAGGTAGTATTTATGAAGACAGGTGAAAAGAGAGAGAGAAAAAGGGGGGGGGGGGGGGTTAACACAGACACAGACAGGCAGGGATTTGACACAGACAGGCAGGGAGTTGACACAGACAGGTAGGCATTTGACACAGACAGGTAGGCATTTGGCACAGACAGGTAGGCATTTGACACAGACAGGTAGGGAGTTGGCACAGACAGGCAGGGATTTGACACAGACAGGCAGGGAGTTGGCACAGACAGGCAGGGAGTTGGCACAGACAGGTAGGCAGTTGACACAGACAGGCAGGGATTTGACACAGACAGGCAGGGAGTTGACACAGACAGGTAGGCAGTTGACACAGACAGGTAGAGAGTTGACACAGACAGGCAGGGATTTGACACAGACAGGCAGGGAGTTGACACAGACAGGTAGGCAGTTGACACAGACAGGCAGGGAGTTGACACAGACAGGTAGGTAGTTGACACAGACAGGCAGGGAGTTGACACAGACAGGCAGGGAGTTGACACAGACAGGCAGGGAGTTGACACAGACAGGTAGGCAGTTGACACAGACAGGTAGGGAGTTGACACAGACAGGTAGGTAGTTGACACAGACAGGTAGGGAGTTGACACAGACAGGCAGGGAGTTGACACAGACAGGTAGGGAGTTGACACAGACAGGTAGGTAAGCAGACAGACAAACTGTTTGACTAAATTATCTGTAACACCGTTAACTCTCAATAAGTGTTTAACTCTGTCAGTTCCAAAGAAGGCATTATACGTTCATAAGTTCCTACCTAGAAGCCCAGCAAATGCAAGACACGCCAGTTATATGTTTCTCTTTACCACCTCTTGGGTCTCTGATGCAAAACACTTTGGGTCTTCTTCTTCTTCTTCTTTTTCTTCTTCTTCTTTTCTCTACTCCTGGAATACCTCATGGCATTAGGGCAGGAAGAGAACTCTAAAACAGACTCATCTGTTCGCTTTATATAAAGTACTTTTCAGTCTCTATGATATTTCTGTGGTCCATCTTCTGTGTGGGAATACCAGAGACACTTGGACTGAAAGAGTAGGGGTGTATGGACCTGCCAACTCAGGCACTATGCTGCCCCCCCCTCCCCCCCCCCATCCCCAAAATTATCTTAAAGGCAGGAGCATCAACTTTATTTAATCAGGTTCTATCACCGTGGTTTGATCTCTCTCAGAGCAGTCTGAATGTCACCAAATAGCAGCAAATAAAGCACACCTCTCTGTAGCTCAAGCAACAGCCCTCAGGGATTTCCAAAACTTCTGGACTCATTCATCAGTTTTAATATAAACCCACCACTCTCAGAGCATGAGACAAACAGCATCACCACTTTGGATAGACTCCGAAATGTAGTTGTTGCGTGCTGATTTGGGAGTGTGTGAAGGGACAGAGTGGTATGTTAGAACTTTCTGTGAGTTCACGGGGAATTGTCAACATTGGCTCGATTATTGAGGGGGAGAGGATGTTGACCAGTGAGAAGTGTAGTGCCACAAGAAAGTAGATGCGTGGGTTACTGTGTGGGGGCGGAAATCATGGCTAACGAGATAAACAGAGAAAGTGTGAATTAAGTGACAGCGTGATTCTCAGATAACATCAGCCACTCACACAAGTGTGATCTTCGAGAACGCTCTCTTGAGCGTGAGTCTCGAAAACACCCACATGAGCATGATTCCCTAGAACGCCCATACGAGCGGGCCTCTCGTGTAAACATCATCCACCCACACGGATTTGACAGGGATAAATTATCTATCAGGCATCAAGGTCTGAGTAAGTGTTGATGTACGGAGTAGGACAAATAGAGTACCGTACAACTATCAGGCATCAAGGCCTGAGTAAGGGTTGAGGTTGCGGTAATGGTCGAAGGTAGAGTCCTGCTGGCGAAGTAAGGCCAAGAGGACGGGAAGCTCCAATAGTAACTGTTCTGGGTGACAACGCGAGGAGACGTACGGAAACAGGACAGTGGGTGATGCCGACGAGAGCTGTGTGCTAGAGGGGACTTATGGTAGAAGTCCTGTCGGTCATCGGAGCCCTTCGACAGGCTGACGAGAGCTGTGTGCTTTTGGAGAACGGCAAGGGAAGTCCGTATCCAGTCAGCCGTGGTTGTCTGCTGAAATAATCTTAAGGTCCAGTGCATAGGAGTATTCGTCTTATTCAGCTGTATGGGGTGCCAGAGTTGTGGTCGCTGAAGGCCTTGGGGAGCTGTAGAAGCCAAGGAAAGGCCGCTACAGATTGAGAGAGTGAGTGTTGACTAAATGGACTAAGGGAGAATGTCAATTGGGATCAATAGCTACGTCTCTGCAGTTGTGTCATGTAACCTGTTGAATAAAATGTATGACGGAGTCATTGTCGTCGAGTTCTGTTTCTAAGAGAGGAAACGAAAGTTGTACATACTGGACACTTGGTAGTGTGCTGGCTAGTGGTAGCTCAGTTAACACACAACAGTAGTGTGTAATATTTTTAAAATAATAATTATTATTATCCTCATTAGTTGACCTTATGTTTAGGTATGAAAATAAGAATAGTTTTAAGACCGTTCTTAATACACACATCTACTTATACAAAGACATATTTTTTTTATTCATTTGAAAACAAAAATGGCAACTGACTCTTATAAAAATTATAAATGCAAGCTCTTAGTAGATACTGTTTTAGAACTGTGAATCACTATTTAAAGCCATAGTTCTTCTTCTGTATTTGCATTTAAAAGGGTTGCTGGCATGCTGTGTTGTGGTTTAAAGCTAGGCGGAAAAATACATATGACTTCTGACCAGGTACTAACAAATCCATAATTAGTCACCTTTTGCAAGATGCCTGTTTGGGGGCAGTGGATCCATTCTTATTCCTCCCAAAAATGGGGTCCCAGGAATCAAATAGGAATATTAAAATGAGATGATGTGACCAACTCTTTTCTTTGCCACCTATTCTATCCAGACAATTAAAACCATAAATTCTTTTAAAAATGTCATTTAATGAGGCTTGATCATCCCACAGAATCATGACAGTCAGAAAATAAATCCCTCCACTTCTTTTTCTTCTTCTTCTTCTTCTTCTTTTTCTTCTTCTTTTTCTTCTTTTTCTTCTTCTTCTTCTTCTTTTTCTTCTTTTTCTTCTTCTTCTTCTTCTTCTTCTTATTATTATTATTATTATTATTATTTTTCTTCTTCTTCTTCTTCTTCTTCTTCTTCTTCTTCTTCTTCTTCTTCTTCTTCTTCTCTTCTTCTTCTTCTTCTTCTTCTTCTTCCTCTTCTTCTTCATTTTCTTCTTATTCTTTTTTTTCTTGTTATTCTTTTTCTTCTTCTTCTTCTTCTTCTTCTTCTTCTTCTTCTTCTTCTTCTTCTTCTTCTTCTTCTTCTTCTTCTTCTTCTTCTTCTTCTTCTTCTTCCTCTTCTTCTTCATTTTCTTCTTATTCTTTTTATTCTTGTTATTCTTTTTCTTCTTGTTATTCTTTTTCTTCTTCTTCTTCTTCTTCTTCTTCTTCTTCTTCTTCTTCTTCTTCTTCTTCTTCTTCTTCTTCTTCTTCTTCTTCTTCTTCTACTTTTTCTTCTTCACTTCCTCTTTTACTTCAGATGTGAAGAGAGATATAAGATTCTGCTTTTTGCTCTTCTGGCCGCCTTGATCATAGAACCATCGTACTGTTTTACGGTTTCTCTCTTGTTTTCTGTCCATATTGTTCTTGGTCTTCCTTGTGATCTACATCCTTCTCCTCTTTTATTGCACGCCTTGTATGCTATGTTGTCACAAGGCATTCTTTCTTCTTCACTTCTTCTGAGCACTGAGTATAGGCAAAATGCCATTGTCAGTATTATTCTTTACAATCAGGGGAAAGGCAAGAGGAACATATAACCAGATTGCGACCGTTACCATTAGTACCTGCAAGGTAGCATAACATGGGAATGAATATGCTTTGTATAAGATGTCTCTTTTCACTGCCTGCAGTAATCATCATTATGTAGCAGACCCTTTGCAGAACGAGACTCCCATCCCATTCTACCATAACATTCTGCCTTCTCAAGTATACTTTTTGTCTAAGAGACATCCCAGTAGTTTGTATGTGATACATCCTTAGTTTGCCGTCTTTTGCAGGTAGGCTCAAGATGCTGCAAGTGAAGTCATATCTTAGAGTAACTGTAGAGACAGATCACACTTTATGTGAAGCATTAGAAGCAGTTAAGAGTCAGTGGCTGATCAGAAGGAAGTCATGGCTCAGGCAGAGAAAACAATCTTACAGGTTTGAATCCTGAAAAACATAAGGCAAGGAGAAGAGTGGGTCAGAGTGCGAGAAGAACAGTCAGATTTGTCTGAAGTCATGATCACATTGAGTCAAGAGTGCAGAGACTGGCCAGCAGGTGCCACGGAGGTGGAAAGTCAGCAATTAATTCAGGATATTGCTCGCTCACATGTCATTATTTATAGAGAAGAGATGTGTGTGGGTGGCCGATTTTCGATGCTCAGAAGAAAGGCAATACGGATGTATATACAGACTGCTACTGACATCATTAGTACTGAAACTGCGCTGGCTGCTAAAGATGCAGGACTTATGAGGATGTAGCACTAATAGGGATGCAGCACTAATGGGGATGCAGCACTTATGGGGATGCAGCAGTTATAGGGATGCAGCAATAATGGGGATGCAGTACTTATAGGGATGCAGCACTTATGGGGATGCAGTATTTATGGGGATGCAGCACTTATAGGGATGCAGTACTTATGGGGAAGCAGTACTTATGGGGAAGCAGTACTTATGGGGATGCAGCACTTATGGGGATGCAGCACTTATGGGGATGCAGCACTTATGGGGATGCAGCACTTATGGGATTGCAGTACTTATGGGGATGCAGTACTTATGGGGATGCAGTACTTATGGGGATGCAGCACTTATGGGGATGCAGCACTTATGGGGATGCAGCACTTATGGGGATGCAGCACTTATGGGGATGCAGTACTTATGGGGATGCCGCACTTATGGGGATGCTGCACTTATGGGGATGCAGCACTTATGGGGATGCAGCACTTATGGGGATGCAGCACTTATGGGGATGCAGTACTTATGGGGATGCAGCACTTATGGGGATGCAGCACTTATGGGGATGCAGCACTTATGGGGATGCAGCACTTATAGGGATGCAGCACTGATGGGGATGCAGCACTGATGGGGATGCAGTACTTATGGTGATGCAGTACTTATCGGGATGCAGTACTTATAGGGATGCAGTACTTATGGGGATGCAGCACTAATGGGGATGCAGCACTAATGAGGATGCAGCACTAATGGGGATGCAGCACTTATGGGGATGCAGTATTTATGGGGATGCAGCACTAATGGGGATGCAGCACTAATGGGGATGCAATACTTATGGGGATGCAATACTTATGGGGATGCAGTACTTATGGGGATGCAGTACTTATGGGGATGCAGTACTTATGGGGATGCAGTACTTATGGGGATGCAGTACTAATGGGGATGCAGCACTTATGGGGATGCAGCACTTATGGGGGTGCAGCACTTATGGGGATGCAGCACTTATGGGGATGCAGTACTTATGGGGATGCAGTACTTATAGGGATGCAGCAGTTATGGGAATGCCCCGAGTGATGTGATGTTAGTTCTTGAATCAGCTTAACTCAACCTTTTGTGTGTTGTTGTAATTTCTTGCTGCTGAGGAAGGTCCGTTGCATCCTGTTCTTGAATCTTTTTGTGATTACATTCTTGAAAGTTGACCTACATTTCTTTTGCTTCTTTTCTCTCAACAGTTTTGCTATGTGGGCTCCAGAGTCCAATTGTGGGGGGGGGGGGGGGGGGGGGGGGGGGGGGGGCACAGACTTACTGCTCCCTAACAAACATTTCATACGTCTAATAATTAGGGGGGTATACTTAGAAATCGGAGTGCATCTGCCAGAGAGGTGAGAAATAAATAGTCTGCATAAAAATAACCAGATCTGTAGAACGGATGGGCATGCAAAATCCAAGTTCTGGAACTTGTTTAAAAGTGGACAAATAGCCAGAGACCTTTCCACAGGAGTTTACAGCCGATGAACACCAAGAAGCTAAGAAGACTCCAGTTGAACTCATTCAAAACCAAAAAACACACCAATCATTTGCTGGTTACTCTTCTCAATATACGCTCTCTTTAACAGGCTGTGCCAAATACTAGTGTCTCAAAGTGCTACTATATTAACTGCTACATGCTCACAAATATATTAGTTTAGAGCAGTGGTCTCCAACCTTGGGGCGGGGGTGCCCACAATGAGGTTGCAAGGAGGTTTCAAGAGTGTTTTAAAGATATTTTGAAATTGAATGCATTTGTACTTGTAATAATTTGTTATATTAACTTTGTTTCTCAGTATAATTATACATTAAATATTTAAAAACTTTTTAAAAAAGAAAAAGCCAGGGACATTATTTGTTCAAGAGCATTGTGTACAGCTACCACTATAAATGTATTCCAGATTTTTAGCCTAAACAGTTATGAAAACAAAACAGCCTGACTGATGTGGAGAGTGATCTAGTTTGTGCCTTGTCCAACATGAGATCTAAAATAGTACAGCAGACATAATCACGACAAAATAGAACCAAACATCACATTTTTTTTTGGACATTAAATTACCAGTTGTTAGTGAACTTTTGTGTGTGTGTGTTATTTGATACTCTCATTTTGTGAATGTTTTTCCCTAAGCTCTTGTTAACAGTGCTTTTGATTTTTCTCTCTGTCTTTCTCTTTTAAATCACAGTTTCTCATGTTGGGGGAGAGGGAAGGCATAGGGGAAAGAGGTGGGGGCGGGGGGGGGGGGAGGTCCTTACCATAAACTAAGGGGGGACGCAATCTGAAAAAAAGGGTTTGGAACCAGGAGTTTAGAGTAGCAACAACTTAAGACAGAAAGGTCAAATGAAACATCTTGCTAAGACTTAAAAGTTATCTTACTGCATACATCTTAGTATTTGGAAGGTAGCAGATTTGTGTTTATTCTTTGCCTGAGTTCTTTCATCCCCCTGACCAATTTCAGTAGCTAACTAAAAAAAGCGTATCTCTGAAAATATTATGTTGACCCACTAGAAAGAGTGAATGTGACAATATTAGTATACATACAAGTTACGATTTCAAAATTATGAAAAAAAAAAACCTACGGTCGTAAAGAAGATTCGTCCTCTGGTTTCGTATATCCAGGTAACGACTTCTTCTTGATGCTAGCGGCAAATAACTTCAGTTCCTGATCAAACGCTTGCAGCAAAGGGTTAGAGCCGTCTTCACGGTCGTAGAATGTACTAGGCTGTTGTCCGATTACTTTAGCAACTGCAGCATTCTTTAAAATTGACGACATTTTGCTGGAAACTATTTCTTTTAAATGATTGTCAACTTGTTTTCTGTTATATTTACTTACTAGTCGCCATCTTTGGTGTTATAAATCTGGTTGCCTAGCATTTACGTAAGGGAGCTAATATCCGGTTACAGATCCACGGTTCTTTCCCATTTTGATGTGCATGAAGCAGAAAAGAAAACATTGTATTGATTTGCTTATCAGAATTCGGATCGGTGAAAGCGGTAGAACGAATAATATCTGTGGAATGATGTTCTGCAAAGTTATCCTTTCAACGTCGCTCTTATCACAGTCAGCCTGACAGAAACTCGGGGTCTCGCCAGCTCTCCTACCTCTCATGCACTTTCATATCCAAGGAGGCATACCATGTGCCCATCTTCGCTTTTGTCTGCCCTGTCCCTGTTTTCTCGTAGCATGCATTTTGATGTGTATAATTATTATAACTACTTCTCGTCCTTTTTAGGATGAAATATTTCCTTATTTGAAGCCCTACTCTGGCACTTTCCAGGGGCCGTAATATAGCCTGGCCATAAATATGGCCTAAAGGCTGAATGCGGTTTCTGGGACCTCTCCACAGTGATCCTTACCCACATAGTGGCACATTGTGTGATCGGGTGTTTATCGCTTATGTGATGTCCTGGTGGGGTACAAAGTCAGTCAGTCAGTCATTCTGTTGTGATTTTTTTTTTTTTTTTTTTTTTTTGTGTTCATCTACTTCTTATGCACATTTGCAGTTGTGTGGTCTGTGTTCATTTTTGGGAAATTTCTGCTTCGCGAACACTGGCAGAAACTTCTGGTTGTTCATCTACTTCTTATGCACATTTGCAGTTGTATGGTCTGTGTTCATTTTTGTGAATTTTCTGCTTCGCGAACACTGGCTGTAAACTCTAGCAGAAACTTCAGGTTGTTCATCTACTTCTTATGCACATTTGCAGTTGTACGGTCTGTGTTAGTTTTGTGAAATTTCTGCTTAGCAAACACTGGCTGTAAACTTCTGGTTGTTCATCTAATTCTGGACTTTAGTCTTGTGTATTTTTAACAGCAGTATTTTTATGTGCTAAATTTGATAAAGTACAAATGTCAACCTCTCCCCCGCCCGGCTCCTCTGTTGCAACAGTACCCTCTCAGAATCAAAGAGTTAGTACTGATATTTCTTTATTTTTGCTGGAATAGCTTTCAGTCTATTACTTCATGTTATTGATGTTTATGTTCATGTTGCCTGTAACAAAAGCATTTTTGTTTGGCTGTAAGAGCCTTTATTGTTATATTTAAATAGCACACATATTTACCTTAAAAATGACGTATAGTTCTATACAATATGTCGAAAATTAATGAAACTGTAGTTTTATTTGTGATACGTCTCCTCGATAAAAACTGTTAACACAAGAACGGGAATCCCCGTTGACCCATAAATAGAGAAGGCCGTGGTCAATACCTACTGCACATTCTCTTCAGACATTGTGATCTGTGTTTCCTCGCTGTTCACTCGTCAAAGCGTCTTGATAACATCAAGCTTGCTATGCACCAGTTTACCACTGTTTGAAATAAAACCAGCCAATATGTCTGACTGTTCGTTCCTTTATACACGTGTATGACTGGAGAAAATATCCAAAGGGAGCCAACTACCCAGCTACACTGAAGTGATCCTTGCCACTCTTCGTGGAGCATACTTGACTCCACCAAGGCTTATGAATCTGCTACAATCACGGCATGTTTATGCAGCTAGTTCTCAAGCCAGTGAAAGGCTGCAGTAATTGTCTCCACTTCCATTCTTAAACAAGAGGGAACGTTGCGAAGACCCAGATTAGTTCTGCTTACTTTCTAAAGTGAGCTTGACAAGCTAAGAAAGCACGTCATATGTGTCGCCATTATACATATATATATCTTCTTAGGACGTATTTTTTTTTATTTGAAGCCCCACACTGGCTTTTGCCAGTGGCCGCAATATAGGCAGGCCATCAATATGGCCAATTGTCTGAACGCGGTTTCTGGGACCTCTCCACGGTGATCTTCATCCACATGGTGGCACTTTGTGTCATCTGGTGTTTATCGCTTGTGTGATGTCCTGGTGGGATGGAAAGTCAGTTGGTGTCGCCATTATATATTCCTTACTTACGTCCTTTTCAGGACGTAATTTTTTCTGATTTGAAGCCCCACTGGCTTTTGCCAGGGGCCGCAATATAGGCAGGCCATCAATATGGCCAATTGTCTGAACGCGGTTTCTGGGACCTCTCCACGGTGATCCTCATCCGCATGGTGGCACTTTGTGTCATCAGGTGTTTATCGCTTGTGTGATGTCCTAGTGGGGTAGAAAGTCAGTCAGTCAGTCAGTGTCGCCATTCTCTTAGTTCAGTCCTCTGCTATTTCACCGTCCTTTTTAGGATGACATTTTTCATTATTTGAAGCACCACCCTGGCTCTTGCTGGGGGCCGCAATATAGCCAGGCCATAAATATGGCCTAATGGCTGAACGCGGTTTCTGGGACCTCTCCACGGTGATCCTCATCGGGTGTTTATCGCTTGTGTGATGTCCTGGTGGGGTATAAAGTCAGTATGTCAGTGTCGCCGTTCCCTTTTGAGGGGTAGTTTATAGTTATTTTTAAGACCCACCATGGACTTTGCCGGAGGCCCTAAATGAAGCTGGGCCTGAAATATGGCATAACAGCTGAACAGGGTTTGCGGGACCTCTCTACGGGTGATCCTCATCCTCATGGTGGCACTTTGTGTCACTGGGTGTTAATCGCTTTGTGTGATTTCCTGGTGGGGTACAACTTACAAACATACATAGAAAACTAGTGGACCTTCAACTTTTATCCCTATGAGGGACTAATGTTTAGCTATTTTGAAGATCCACCCTGGTTGTTGCTTGGGGCCCTAATATAAACTAACGTTTGAATTGGGTTTCTGGGATCTCTCTACGGATGACCCTCGTATGGGTGTTCATCGCTCAGTGTGATGTCCTAGTGGGGTAGAATGTGGGTCAGAAAACAAGTAATGTTGGGGTCTACAATCGCAAAAAATACCCTAACAATATAATCGAAAGAATCGAGCAATAACCCCAGTGAGTTAATTGGGATAAGATTGCAACGAATACAATGAAATATTGCTATGGAGTTCCACTATAAACGTATTCAATTTAAAAAAGGGGGATAACCGGTTGCAACACCACAGCTTTGAGATTACCAGCCTGTACAGATCCATTGTATATGTTATGCATATGCTCTCCACAAGGCAAGAAAAATAGCCATCCT
Organism: Candidula unifasciata; assembly: GCA_905116865.2. Classification (NCBI taxonomy): domain Eukaryota; kingdom Metazoa; phylum Mollusca; class Gastropoda; order Stylommatophora; family Geomitridae; genus Candidula; species Candidula unifasciata. Next base: position 221,111 of record CAJHNH020004135.1, read on the forward strand.
TCGTCATTTGCCAGCTTTCCCACCTCGTTCATTTTCTGTGACCACCGCCGTGCTGGTCAACCCTGCCCTCTTCTTCCAGGGCCCATACCACCATTACAGTTCTCTCCAAACCATTATGTTATTAATTAATTTAGCCAAAGTTTTTCAGATTTTGAGAAACAAAACTGTTTACTTAAATCATGGCTTTGTGATTCCTAAACGGGTTTCAGATAAACAGAACAGGAGATGCGAAATCGCCACTTTTGTGTCCCGGCAGCTTTCAGGGTAAGCGATTGTACAACTTAGATAAATTGTGCAACCAAATTTAGCCTAGTTGGGGTTGGCATAAGAATTGTTGTATGATTACAAACAAACACTGCAAAAGTCTGTTCCTTTTATCCACGAGGCAACGCTGCATCTGTTATACATGAACGACGTGGGTTCGTGGTTGTGTGTTTGTGTGTGTGTGCATGTGTGTGTGTTAAATCTCTTTTGTAGAAGTATAGTTTAGTGCGTCACGTGCGTGTGTGAGAAATTTGGTGTTGTAGGCACGATCAACTGGAGCTTATAAGTATAAATCCATGAATGTAGACAAAAGTTATATGAATTGATGAATAAATGAATGAATGAACTAACACCACTGTACTCAGAAGACTCTCAGGCTCTCCTCCGAACTTCAACCCGACATTATGGCGGCCATAAATGATCCTTACGGGGCTCAGGAATATGTAAAATACGGACTTGCTGCCAAGGAACAAATCTCGGCAAAACTAGGATTACTTGACAATTTCAAAAGACGCAACATTGCAGAAGATAGTAGCAGACGATAATAGCGACCGTTGACAATTTCGAGCGTTTCTGCAGACGATAATAGCATGCACAAAACGCGGCGCGGATGGGGGCTAAATTGGGTGCCTGGGACTCACGAGCAAATTAATTGGAGGAAGTTGCAGGAGATGCGGTATCTGCTGCTCGTGAGTCCCAGCCTTCTAGTTTAGCCCCCATCCGCTACGCGCGGCGCGGGGGATACACGTCGGCGGTGAGGCATAGTCACAGAAACAGGTCCGCAAGTAACATATCACTGAAACCCTGTTAGAGCATTTTTTTCGTTATACGGAGCCGGCATATTTTTAATAGAACTTAGCCCCGTAAAGATATTTTATGGCCGCCATAATATCGGGTTAAAGTTCGGAGGAGAGCCGACTCTCACATAAGCACAGGTCCCTTCTTGCAAATCAGCCGATCTCTCCCCCCCCCCCCCCCCCCCCCCCTCCCGCCTCCTCATTGAATAAGTATTGCCAAATATGGATGTTTAATCTGTTCTGCTGCTCTATGTGCCTGATCTAAGACAGCTTTCATCACGTCCGGCATATGATAAAGTATACTACTACTCAGAGGAGAGACAACGGCCTGCTTATTTCTCCGAAAATCTACATATCATGGAAACAAAATTTAACAATTGTTTCAGTACCTTGTCCAGAAATATAAATCACTAATTTGTATTGTCCTAAGCATTCTCTAGTCGGCTCTGTGGCTAAGTCGATGCGAACGCTTCGTAATGCCGGGATGCCCGGTTCGATCTCAGCTGCGGGCCATGCGCCTTGCGTTGGTTTCGACAGTAATATCAAGAAAGCCGACCGTCCAGTAAGAAATGGCAAACTACTGCACGTAAATTTGCCTAGAAAAACCATACAGCAGCCGGGGGCTGTTGGGATTGGTTCTGCAACGTCCTGTAAAGGATTCGCTACTAACCTAAGCATGCTCTATGAGTGTGTTATAATTAAAGTGAATATGGGCTGTACTCCTATCAGGTCATTAAAAAGCTTTCGTTACCACCCCATCTCCATTATCTTGCCGTACACAGACCATGTAGTAAATACTACCGCAGGTACATCGCACAATATTGAATCTACGGTTTTAAAATCATTTTGCTGCCTAAAATTATGTAGTACAACAAATGTTTTCCGCCGCAACCCAAACAAACACTTTCCGAACTCGCGCAAGAGGTCTTGACCTTTCCTTCATGCTTAGTGACCTATCCCACTCGATTGTCTAGGTTACAGGGTGTCACACTGTCATGTCTTAGATGCTCTCAGCCTTCTATATTGCGCGTCGTGAGCGGCCAGCAACACGTTGTCTTTTACAAGTTGTTGTCAGCGCTTTTAACGGCCCAAAAACAAAAAGAACTGGCCCTAACCCCAACCACCTACCACATAGCCTCAACCTACGTCCCACGAGAGAGTGCAGCATATGTCCCACGACTGCATGCGGCCTAGGCCCCACGACTGTTGACATTCTGTGACCACCGCTGTATAATCGACCCTAGCATCTCCTTCCAGGATCTATACCAACCAGTACTGTTCTCTCCAAACCATTATGTAGTTTAATTTAGCCAAGCATTTCAGTGTTCGAGAAACAATACACTTTAATTAAACCATGGGTTTGTGATTCATAAATAGGGATAAACAAAACAGAACAGCTGCTGCACAACGGTCACTTGTGTGTGCTGACAGCTTGCAGAGTGAACAGTTGTGCAACTTCAACAAACTGCTCACAATTTTTGGTGTGTCGAGTAGATTTTAGTCAAGAATTGACATCACAGAACTCGGGGCATTCCCATGCATGCCCCGTCCTCATTTTCAGCAGCCAGCGAAGTGTTCCAATACTGATAGTACCGGTCACAATCTGGTTAAATGTCCGTCTTGCCTTTCCTCCGAGTGTAGTGAGCCGGTCAGACCCTATGATTACACCCAGGTGCCTCATTCTCTTCAGGCCATAATTATCTTCTTTCTCTATTGATTCCGTTGCTTGTTCCCACAGAGCCTTGACCACATCTGCCTTGTCGTGTATCAGTTCACCACCCAGTGGTGCAGATCCAGCCAATATGTCTGCCTGCCCATTACACAATACGCCGGCGTGGCCTGGAAAGAAAAATCCAAAGTATGTTTACTACCCGTGGCCTTTCCAGTGAATTGTTGTATGATCACAAACAAGCAGTTGAAGGTGGTCGTCTTTTAAATTGTTTTTCTTTTCTTAGTTAGAGCAGGAACAGGGTATCTGAGATTTGCCATGTTGGTTTGCCATCTAGATTTAGGAGAAAATAAGAGAGAGGAGTAGATTAGCACGAAAGACATTGCACGATATAAAATATATTTTAGGCATGACAAAAGAGTCAACTGGAAAACTTGGAGACAACTAGCAAGATAGATGGTGAAGGAGCAAAGGAAAGACACATGGACAAAGACCTGGATGGCCTCGGCAATAGTAGTGGGGAGGGGGGGGGGGAGAGACAAGAGCAATCACCTTATGCGTGATTTTAATGCTTAAATCAGATGGCGAATCATGATCCCCTACGCTTAGAGTTGAGTTGAGTTTATTCAAGAACCGAAATCACAGGACTCGGGGTATACCCATAAGCGCTCCGTCCCTATCTTCAGCAGCCAGCTCAGAGTTTCAATACTAATAGTGCCAGTAGTATTCTGATTAAAAATCCGTCTTTCCTTTCCTCTGAGCCTTGAGCATTGGCCAGAAGCCCTCGTCACTCCCTGCTGCATCAGTCTCACCAGACGGTGTTGGTCTATCTGCTCTCCCGAACTGTAACTCTCCCACAAAACCCCAACCACGTCTGCCTCATCATGCATTAACATTAAGTCCCGTTGTGCAGAGTCAGCCAGTCTGTCCGCCTATTCATTTCCCAACACACCGGCGTTTTCCAGAGAAAAAATCAAAACAATACTCCTCACCCGTGACCTCCGCAGTGAAGCATGCCACTCTGCACGAAGAATGCCTGTCCTGAACTTCCTCAGCATGCTTTCTGAGTCAGTTACAAACCCGTGTGGGGGCGTGTGTGTGTGTGTGTGTGTGTGTGTGTGTGTGTGTGTGTGTGTGTGTGTGTGTGTGTGTGTGTGTGTGTGTCATGTTCTCTAACCAGCGGAAAGCTGCAGTTACTGCCTTCACCTCCATTCTTAAGTTGGATATTGTGGTATCATGTGCTAAGTTCTCCTGTACCAAACGTCGACTATTAACCCTTGCTAAGAAACCCCAAGCACTTCTTTTGCCTCTTGACACTGAACCATATGTATAAATAATCACATCCTCTGAGCGAGCATTATCTTCAATAATTGCTTAATTTCCACCTCCGTGGCACCTGCTGGCCAGTCTCTGCGTTCCCGGCTCAGTGTGATTATGACCCTACACAAGTCAGACTGTTAAGGTGGCAACTTGACCCACTCCTCTCCTCGCCTATTATTCTTCAGGATGCAAGCCTGTCTGATTGTGTCTTCTGCCTGAGCCATCCATGACTTCGCTCTTATCAGCCTATGACCCTTAACGGCGTCCAGAACTTCGGGCAATGGGTGATCTGTGTCTGCAGCTATGTTCAGATATGACTTCACCTGCAGCACCTTGTGCCTACCTGCAACAGTCGGTAAACCAAGGATGTATCGCATATACACCACTGGGGTGTCTCTGTTGCGACGCAGAATTACCAGAACAGCTGAGTTCTGTAAGCCCACTAGTTTGTCCATCTGACTCTTTGAGACGGTAAGCCTTCCCAGGTTATAATCAACCACTGACAGGATCAATTGCTAACATAGTATGAAAAGAATTCTCTGCTTTATGTCCATTGCAGCCATAGTCTTAAGTGCACTGAGTCCTTTTCGGCATCTTGTCACAACACTCTCCACATGGTCCTTAAGGACCAGCTCCTGTCAAATGTGATTTCAAGATACTTCAGTTTGCTCTCTCTGTTGACGTTTCTACCATCTAACGTGAGACTTGGGACATCAGCTCTAACGATCCTGTTGTCTAGAGAACACTACAAAACAGACGCCTTTGTTTACTTTAACTTGTAGCTCCAGGGCTTTTTGTTCCCCTTTTTTCAAATGCCTTTATGCAAGTATATCCTCTGAAAAAGTTAGTATCCTTCCAACTCCTGATGTTTTTAGATTCTAGACCCCTACGCTTATTGTCAGGGCACATTATAATGATCATTATGATAATAAGTCTGTGTCTGTGGCTTAGTCGTTACGAACGCGCTTTGTAATGCCGAGGTGCCTGGTTCGATCCAGCTGTGGGCCTTGCGTTGGTTTCGACAGTGGTACCGAGAAGCCGACCGTTCAGTGGGCAATGGCAAACTACTGGACGTAAACTTGCCAAGGAAAACCAAACAGCCAGAAAATGCTGGGGTTGGTTCTGCAACGTCCTGTAAAGGATACGCAACTAATTTGAAAAAAAAAAAAAGTACACGAGGCCGCGAGGCGTTAGTACTGGCACAAAAAGCTCTGCAAAAAAATATGTTACAGAATGATAATGATATCGATGACGACAAAAGCGATGAACTTTTATACAATCCTGGCTGTTCATTTCTCTGCCCACTGCCTAATGCGTGTCCTTAAATAAACCCATGGCTAATACACACGCGCGCGCGGGCTTGCACACACACTTATATTGCCAGATTTCCCCAAAAATGTTGGCCGTCTTTCTTTATGCGCTACCCTGGCCTGGAAACACACCGACCCTAAAACAAAGACAAGGTAAGATAATCTCCCTACACCCAGGTATGTTATGCTCAGGGGCACGTGCTGCTTCCCATCTACTAACTCACGAAGTAGTTTCTGCGCTTGCGTGGGCAGGTGAGATATTTTTTTCACGGCATTTTCTCAACGCTTGCATTTTATCTTTACCTGCCACTGAGGCTATTTCTCCCGTTCTTTTTCCCTTTCCCTCTACTAGAACGTATTGAGGTTCTTCTACGCTAGGAGCTGTTTCTTTGTGTAGGCTTTGGATTTTAGAACGAAAAAAACAACGGGTGAGTAATACTTTAAGTATGCGTTTTTCTGAATGAATGGCATAATACTGGGCATTGCAAACTGGTATAAAGTATTTGGCATAGATCTTATCGCCACTTAGAAAATTCGCATTATTATGTTTATGTGTAAAATATATGAATACATTTCCTGTACGATAAATGTATTTAACTACCAATAGTCTGACTATAGAGGTGATGGTGGTAACAAATGCAATAATGTGGCTAGAAACACAGCATTTGTCTCATGCGTTCTTTAAAAGTGATTCCACGAGCATGATTAGGAAGATACAGGATGGATGCGAAGGAAATTGTTGCAATCGCTGAAAAAATCTCTTGTCAAGGAATTAGTTTCATTTTTCTGCAGGACACTTTGAAGTAAGAAGGAATGAACGATCGCTCTGGCTTGCTGGTAGGGCCAGGGTAGGTGCAGGAAAAGTAATGGACAGGCCGAATTTCTCAGTGTTCTCAATGAGACAGGACTTCTTCTTCTTCTTCTTCTTCTTCTTCTTCTTCTTCTTCTTCTTCTTCTTCTTCTTCTTCTTCTTCTTCTTCTTCTTCTTCTTCTTCTTCTTTTTCTTCTTCTTCTTCTTCTTCTTCTTCTTCTTCCTCTTCTTCTTCTTCTTCTTCTTCTGCGTTCATGCTTAACATTGAGTCCCGTATGGGTCAAAAATAGGACTGTGCGTTTAAGGTCGCCACCGGTCCCCCAAAGCTTCTCTTTCAATGTGGCTCCCTTGGGCCAGATCCACGGTCTTTGCTGGGAGAGGTAAGGACAGTACTGTAGTATGTGTCCAGGGGTCTGTCTTTCTGCTCCACTAATCCGCATAAACTAATCCGTTTGAGATTAACTATTAAAAAATGTGAGAATGCAGTACAGTATTAAAGGTGTGCAACAAGATTGTCAAGCGGGAGACAGGACGAGAAGATGATTCAGAAGACGACGTTGAATCGGCAACACTCGAAAGACTACAAGAACTTCAGGTCAAAGAAGGTGTCGCCAAACATGAACACTATGCAGGCAGACAAAGAAGAATAGTAAACCAACACAGAAATGGCGTTTTCATCGCCACACACTGAAGGGTATACTGAAGATGATATCTGAGTGCTTATAGACTTGTCCAAAATATATTGAGATATTCTAACGATTAACTAACTCACTAATATCTACAAATGCGTTAAGCTCAAAGTCTTTTAATTATATTGCACGGCAGAGAAAACGCCTAAACATTTTACAACACAAGCCTGAGATTTTTGAACAGCAGTACGAGAGTCGCTCTGGAGACGGCAACATGATAGATTTAGACGAAACAAACTAAAATGATTTACCGCCAAGCAACTTATAATGTATGTGTTTTTAAATTACATTTCCTAACACCTTACCCGTATGTTCAGATATTTCAGATTTGGCTTACTCTAAAACAATATATAAATAAACTGGCTTATATACTGACCACTTCTGTTCTAAATTTTCATTATTTTTTTTTCACTGATAATTTTTTTGGCGTTTGCTGCAGATTTGTCAATGTCCTAGAGATTAGTGAACACGTTTCACAATGTTATCGAGTGCTAGGCTTAATTTCCGCGGTGGTAAACAAAGAAGAAGAAGAAGAAGAAGAAGAAGAAGAAGAAGAAGAAGAAGAAGAAGAAGAAGAAGAAGAAGAAAAAGAAGAAGAAGAAGAAGAAGAAGAAGAAGAAGAAGAAGAAGAAGAAGAAGAAGAAGAAGAAGAAGAAGAAGAAGAAGAAGAAGAAGAAGAAGAAGAAGAAGAAGAGGAGGAGGAGAAAGAAGAAGAAGAAGAAGAAGAAGAAGAAGAAGAAGAAGAAGAAGAAGAAGAAGAAGAAGAAGAAGAAGAAGAAGAAGAAGAAGAAGAAGAAGAGGAGGAGGAGGAGAAAAGAAGAAGAAGAAGAAGAAGAAGAAGAAGAAGAAGAAGAAGAAGAAGAAGAAGAAGAAGAAGAAGAAGAAGAAGTGCTGGAGCTGCACTAACTGCTGAAGACGGGGACTGAATGCTGAATGCACCAAGTGTTGTGATATCAGTTTAGAAGTTGTTAACTGCTATACTGATAATTAACAATAATTAGTTATGTTTTATACTTCTTGCCCATGTTTTTCATGTGTATGTAATTAAATTGTTGTTGCCGTTTGAGATTACCTGTTCAAAAATGTTAGAATACGGTACTTTATTAATGGTGTGCAACAAGATTGTCAAGCGGGTTTGTGTGCCCAAGTAATTCCGACGTGTCCGGGCTTGGGGTGTGGTTGGAAGGGGGGGGGATGGGGGTGGTATTTATATATATATATATATATATATATATATATATATATATATATATATATATATATATATATATATATATATATATATATATATATATTCACTTATTTGCTTCCTCCGTCGACTATATAGAGTTTAGAAAAACGACGTAGATATTTGCAAACATTTTATGAGAGGAAACAACCTCGAAAACCTGAGGGGAAAAAAAGAGAGAGAGAGAGAGAGAGAGAGAGAGAGAGAGAGAGAGAGAGAGAGAGAGAGAGAGAGAGAGAGGACAAAGAGATAAATACTGCTGATTCTGTGTGTTGAGCTAACAACAGGCATAACAACACACGGGGTTTTCCCATTAGCGCTTTCTTCTCATTTTGGTCAGCCAGCGAAGAGTTCTCGATTCCGATGAAGCCAATAGCAGTTAGACAATATATCCTGTTTGTTTACTCCTTCTGTCGGCTCTGTGGCTAAGTCGATGCGAACGTTTCGTAATGCCGGGGTGCCGGGTTCGATCCCAGCTGCGGGCCATGCGCCTTGCGTTGATTTCGACAGTGGTATCAGGGGGCCGACCGTGCAGACGCAATAGCAAACTTGTTAGTTGCGTATCCTTTACAGGACGTTGCAGAACCAACACTGACAGCCAATGGCTGCTGTGTGGTTTTTCTAGGCAAATTTACGTCCAGTATTTGCTATTGCTTCCTGGACGGTCAGCTTTCTTGATACCACTGTCGAAACCAAC
>CAJHNH020004135.1:236931-261931 GCA_905116865.2 Candidula unifasciata
TAAGACGCTGTAATTTTTTTTAAGACCAAAAAATATCAGTGAAATCAAATGATATTATATAAATTTTACCTTTTCCACTAAACAAATTCTAGGATTTTTACATATATACTTCATATCTCTTCTATTCCAAGCTGGAAACGCTGTAGTCTATTACCAGACAATGTGACATGTTAATTCAGAAATGGCAATCTTGTATCAAATCAAAGTAAAGTAAGTAAAGTTCCCTTTTCCACGACTTAAGGCGTAAAGGGCTAGACCTATATTTTTTATAAAGCAATCGACACAAGATGGATGATGTGGTCAGCCGGCCGCCTTTACTTCCCAGGACTGCACCTGGTACCCACTCAAAGCTGGGTTTACCTGGGAGCCAAGCTCTTTTTTGAAACAAAAGTCTGGCTCTGCCAGGGAACAAACACATGACCTTCCCATCCGCAAGCGAGCTTCTAGCCGCTCCGCCACGGCGACTCCCATTAAAACAAGGGCTGAATAATAATAATCATATTGTGACATTATGTATTTAGAAGTCAAATCAGGCTGGAATATATTCCACAAAGAAAACTGGATGAGACAACATGTACATTGATTCAAAACGACAGGGTGGATATAATTCGACGTAAGCGAGAGAGCAAACATATTTAGCCTGACAACAAATTAGGTCAAACTTCGAGGTCACGTCTTGTATTTATGTCTCGGAGAAAATTGCGATCGTATTTGTTTAGTTTGACAAATAGTTGTTATTACTTTCTACCTTTTCTGTTTTCGCTTTTAAAAGGGTTGTTTGCACACTGTGTTGATTTATAGCTAGGCTGCGATTTCTGTGCCTTTCAACCTAAAAGATCTGATGTTAACACACCTTTAACTTGTCGCCTTTAACGACATGCTTGTTTGGCAGCAAATCTATCCCCCTCCGTCATACACCCCTACACGCAAGTACACACACACACACACACACACACACACACACACACAATACGGCCTCGGGACCAAAACGGAGAGTCATTAAATTTTTATGTTCTTTTTCTATCCGCACACAATGTTTCTCCTTTTTGTCCATACCTGGTTGGTAGTCATTTCTATCCACAACCTTCTGTCTTGTGTACTTCCAGTCAGTTCTGACACATATAATATTCTATTTCGTGAAGTCAAATTGTCCAGCATCTTCTCATTAGGTCTTCCTCTGTCTTCTTTTCCCTCTTAGCTTTCCCGCAGTCACGATGCACTCCAGTTTTCCCCTTGTCACGGCGTGACCAAATGATGCCGATTGTCTCATTGCGAGGTTGGTGATCAGCTCTGTTGGTATGTCTATGTCTTCCAAGTAAGTAAGTTGTACCCCACCAGGACATCACAAAAAGCGATAAACACCCGGTGACACAAAGTGTCACCTTGCGGATGAGGATCATCCGTGAAGAGGTCTCAGAAACCCCGTTCAACCCTTAGATTATATAAGGGCCCCCAACAGCCAATGTGGGGCTTCAAAATAAAGAAAAATTGCATCCCACAAGGGGACGACTCTCATTTCCTTATGTCCAAGACATCTGAATCACTTTGTTTATCTGTGCATTGTTTTTCATCATTCGTCTATGAAACCCCATCTCTGATACCACCGCATAACATTTCCTTTTTACAGATCTAGCTTATTTGTTTGCAGACTGTCGGTTCCTTGCCTTTCGGGCAGATGCATACCGACTTCGAAAAAAAAAACCAAATTAGTCGATTCTTGCGGCATGCTTAATTAGTCTCCGGTCGTATGGTAAAATTTACCTTGGCACTCGAAGGTCGTTAGTTCAGATCCTCACAGAGCCGGACATTTTTCTCTTCTTTCAAAATTGACCTTTGTTCCCATGTCGACCCAGCCTTAAATTTGTGCCAGGTAAAGTTATCGGAAGTAAAGGTGGCCGGAGTGATGCTGACCACATAACTCACCGAGCGCTGGTGAGTCTATATAAAATATAAGCCTCGCCCTCGATACGTGGAAAAGGGTCCTTTTTTTTAACTTTTTCCTTGCTAATCAAGTACAGCCGTGATAGCGAAGTGGATAGAATCTCGCACTTGGCGCATCGTATTATCAGCACTGGACCTTTCAATTTGTTAGCCAATCGGCACTTAGTGGGTCGTGTGGCCAACATTCTGCCCGCCGCCATTACTTTCCAGGAGATTACCTGGTGTCCATTTAGACTGGGTCGACTTAGAAGCCAAAGTTAGTTTAAAACGGATCTTCCCGATATTGGTTTAAACTCTAGATATGGTGGCAGGCAGGGTCATCATCATCATCAGGTGCCTTGCCGACTGGCGTGGGCGATCATGCCTCTTCATAATCCGCGATCTCCTGCAGCATGTATCAGTTCGTGTGCCGACACACCTCCATGCCATGCAACAAGACTGTCAAGCATCTTCTCTCGTTGTCTTCCTCTATCCCTCCTTCCACAGATCTTTCCAGTGGTCACAACATGTTCTATTTTCCCTCTTCTCATAACATGGCCGAAAAATGATGACTGTCTCCTTCTAATGTCAGTGATAAGTTGTCTTCGGTCTCCCGCCTCTTTTAAAACCTCTTGGTTGCTCTTTTTGGCTGTCCAAGGTATTCTAAGCATTCTTCTGTAAAACCACATCTCTGAGGCCTCCAAAAATTGTTTGGCCTGCCTACCGATTGTCCAGGATTCACATCCATATGTTAAAACTGGATGTATGTAGCAAGCAAGAATTCTTTTTCTAACTCTCAATGACAAGGATACATTGCACAAGATGTTTTTCATTTTATAAAATGCAGTTTTTGCCTGTCCAATTCTGTTTCTTATTTCAGTTATGCATCTTCCATCTGATGTTATCCATGTGCCCAGATACTTAAATTTCTGTACTTGTCTTAAAATAACACCATTGACTTTTATTACACATTTAGGAATAATTTGTTTCTTTGATACCACCATTACTTCTGTCTTCCCATTATTCAAACTGAGGCCCATTCTTCCACTTTCTAACACCACAATGTCTATCATTTCCTGTAATTCTTTCTGACTTGTTGCTATCAAGACTGTGTCATCAGCATAACGTAAATTGTTTATATTGTGCCCACCAACCACGATTCCGGGCATATCAATTAAAGATCTCATAATATATTCACTGTATATTAAAAACAAATCAGGTGAAAGTACACATCCTTGTCGTACGCCCCTCTTTATGCTTTGAAATGTACCTAAACAGTTGTTAATTCTTATAGCTGCTGTTTGCTGCCAATACATATTCTTTATTATTCTTAGATCTTTCTCATCAATGTTTAATTTTTCTAACAGTTTGATTACTTCTTCATGCTTCACACAGTCAAATGCTTTTGTATAGTGGCAGGCAGGGTAGGGAAAAAAAACAGAATACTTTCTATCTTTGAAAGTAGCACGCTAATGATTTTTTTCTCTCTTGTCAACTTCCTGGCACTGAAAGATTAAAAACCACAACAACACGACACAAACTCACATACACACACATATATGACACACACATACACACACATACACCCACAGACACAAACTAAAAGGAAATGGCAACGGCAGGATAACAACAGGGATACAATAATTCAATTGAGAAGACAACATCAATAAATGGATAAAAGGCAATTTGGCACAAAGTCGAAGAGAAATTGGAGATTCCTTGCATTGAAACCTCCATTGGAGCGAAGTTATTTGATTAACTCATCACATCTCTAAGCTTAAAAGTGGATTGTATATTGTGTTGTTTCCATCTCATCGACCGATAACCATAGGTGAACTTCTTTATGCTGGTTCCTTATTTTTTTTAAAGTCATTTTTTTTTTTTGGTAATATTTTTTTCCCCGTAAATGTGCGTAATCCGGAAATAATTGGACTTAGGGACGAGTACTTAGAAGAAGAAGAAGAAGAAGAAGAAGAAGAAGAAGAAGAAGAAGAAGAAGAAGAAGAAGAAGAAGAAGAAGAAGAAGAAGAAGAAGAAGAAGAAGAGGAAGAAGAGGAAGAAGAAGAAGAAGATTAAATGTACAGTTGAAATGCCTTTTAAATACATACAGTCTACAGATGTGTATAGAGACACACAAATATTTATCTGTCTATGTCTGTATTTCCATGCATCCATCTGTCGGCAGTCCACCCATCTATTCATCCGCCCTACAGTTCGTCCGTCTATCATTTGGCAAGGGCGTCTGTTTGTCTGTCAGTTCGTCCGTCTGTCTGCCATTTTGCAGTGCCGTTTGTTTGTAAGTCTAAGTCTGTTCGTCTGTCTGTATCTCTGACAGTCTCTCGCAGCCCCTCATGTGTGTATATATGTATGTATGTGTGTGTATGGATAATATATATATATATATATATATATATATATATATATATATATATATATATATATATACAAATAAATGTATGTATATATAGTCAGTTATCGCATTTCTAGCATGTCCGAACGATTATTCAAAACTAGAAGATGTATCAACTCCGGCCGATTGTAAGAAAAACAAACTGGCTCTAAAGTCGCCAGCAACGACCGCAGAAGCGAGTGCGTGGCCGTGTTATCGCAGCATTTTGATGTAGATCGATACCGGTTCTGTTTGCCTCAGCCCTAGTCTGTGCTCCCAAACGCCACTGGCAAGAACGTGCGCCAAGATACACTCACTCACACACACGGTGGAGAGCTGCTCACACAGGGTTATCGCACGCACATTAAATCTGTGTGAGAATCGGCCGTTATATTCCAAGTTACAAAATCATGTATTCTGTTTAAACTAGCCAGACCTGGTGTCGGGAATTTTACTATTCATTGAACTCCGGGTATGTTCTAAAAGCAGGTATGTTCTGACAACTGTGTAGTGTTCTTGCTTGTCTGTTGCTGTCAAACGATAGTTCTGTGTTGTTTATTTTTGGCACACGGTTATCGAACGTGATTGTTTGCAATTTGGTGTATCACATTTCAGTACGAGATGTGACAGCTGTAGTGGTTCACTTCTTGGCTAAAGAGTGGTGGCAATGAGAGTAAGGCAGTTTAAAATGCAACTTCTTCTTCTTCTTCGTGTTCACCAGCTGTAAACACTGGTGGAAGGTTGTTTTTTTTTCCACTTCTGGACTGCAGTTCTGTTCCAGAACCTAAGTGTTGCGTGTGCATAAGTTTTACAGATCTGACTCATTTGTATGCAGACTGCTGGTTCCTTGCGTCTCAGGCAGATGTACTCCGACATTGAAGGAAGCTCTCAATTGGTCTAATCTTGCGACATGCTTTTGGATAAGCAGTGGGTCTAGTCTTTTTCCCCTAAAACCGGGCCCCGGAACCCACACGTGGAAACTTAAAATGCAACAAATGTTACAGTTTGAGACATCTCGGAGGGGTGAAAAACGAATTACTACTTTGTATGTTATACCTTCGAATGACAGTATTCCTCTTCTTCAGCATTTCGAGTCCTTGAGATTCATTGCTGCAGATATCACCAGCATCTCTCTGGTATTGACATTCTTTGTTATTGTAACGCCATGTATGCTAAGGTAGGCAAGACAGCAAAGGAAAAAACAAGAAACGTGGACAGTACCCAACACATAGGGCAGTTCGATTCCCCGATATAACTGTGTTATATAATTAAATGGGTTTTCTGGTATTTACTCCTGCTGGTTTCGCATCTTAGTATCTGCTCCTTAAGTCATTTAGTGTCAATCTTTGGGGCTGCAATCCTGGTGTCTTTTAAAATTGTAAATACCGTTTCATCATCAAAGGTTGACGACAAGCTTCACTGGGAAGGTCACGGGTAGTGAGCATACTTAAGATCTTTTCTCCAGGTCATGCCGGCGTAGTGGGTAATGAACAGGTAGACAGATTGGCTGGATCTGCACCGATATTGGGTACAGCTCTACTTTTTATATCATCAACAATCTGCCGGTCCGTTACAGAACATCGCTCAAGTCACAGCAAGCCTGAAACTATCGCTTAAAATACATAGATTTGTGCTATACAGCCGATTCTTCTCTCCAAAATAACCTAGGCTTTCAAGTCATTTTAGCCTTAAACGGGTACCAGGTCAAGTACTGGGAAGTAAAGGCTGTAGGGTTATGCTGACCACACTATCAACTGAGTGCTCACTGGTCTAGCACAACATGCTCAAAACGTTAAAGGGCTGGGAAAAGAGTACCTTAGGCATTTCATATAGTTGTAGTAGTAGTAATAAAAGTATTAGTTGTTTAGTAGTGGTTGTTGTTGTCGTAGTCACATTATTAATTTTAGTATTAGTGGTAGTGGTAGTAGTAGTGGTAGTAGTAGTAGTAGTAGTAGTAGTGGTAGTAGTAGTAGTAGTAGTAGTAGTAGTAGTAGTAGTAGTAGTAGTAGTAGTAGTAGTAGTAGTAGTAGTGGTAGTGGTAGTAGTAGTGGTAGTGGTAGTAGTAGTAGTAGTAGTAGTAGTAGTGGTAGTGGTAGTAGTAGTAGTAGTAGTGGTAGTGGTAGTAGTAGTGGTAGTGGTAGTAGTAGTAGTAGTAGTAGTAGTAGTAATCGTAGTAGTAGTAGTAGTAGTAGTAGTAGTAGTAGTAGTAGTAGTAGTAGTAGTAGTAGTGGTAGTGGTAGTAGTAGTGGTAGTGGTAGTAGTAGTAGTAGTAGTGGTAGTGGTAGTAGTAGTGGTAGTGGTAGTAGTAGTAGTGGTAGTAGTAGTAGTAGTAGTAGTAGTAGTAGTAGTAGTAGTAGTAGTGGTAGTGGTAGTAGTAGTGGTAGTGGTAGTAGTAGTAGTAGTAGTAGTAGTAGTAGTGGTAGTGGTAGTAGTAGTAGTAGTAGTGGTAGTGGTAGTAGTAGTAGTAGTAGTGGTAGTGGTAGTAGTAGTAGTAGTAGTGGTAGTGGTAGTAGTAGTAGTAGTAGTGGTAGTGGTAGTAGTAGTAGTAGTAGTAGTAGTAGTAGTAGTGGTAGTGGTAGTAGTAGTGGTAGTGGTAGTAGTAGTAGTAGTAGTAGTAGTAGTAGTAGTAGTAGTAGTAGTAGTAGTAGTAGTAGTAGTAGTAGTAGTAGTAGAAGTAGTAGTAGGGGTGGTGGTAGTAGTAGTAGTAGTAGTAGTAGTAGTAGTAGTAGTAGTAGTAGTAGTAGTAGTAGTAGTAGTAGTAGTAGTAGTAGTAGTAGAAGTAGTAGTAGGGGTAGTAGTGGAAATCTAAATGGTAGTAGCAGTAGTAGTATATATAGAAGTAGTAGTAGTAGCAGCAGCAGCAGTTGTGCTCGTAGTACTAGTTGTAGTGGTGGTGGTGGAAGTAGTAATAGTATCCGTAGTAGTAGTAGTAGTAGTAGTAGTAGTAGTAGTAGTAGTAGTAGTAGTAGTAGTAGTAGTATTTGTAGTAGTAGCAGTAGTAGTAGTAGCAGCAGCAGCAGCAGCAGCAGTAGCAGCAGTAGTAGTAGTCATATTCGTAATAGTAGTTGCATATTGTCTTCCTTCTTCTTCTTCTTCTTCTTCTTCTTCTTCTTCTTCTTCTTCTTCTTCTTCTTCTTCTTCTTCTTCTTCTTCTTCTTCTTCTTCTTCTTCTTCTTCTTCTTCTTTGACCTTAGATCAACAATTAACCTGTCGTTGGTTTTGTTTTTGGGAACTGAAACTTTTACTGGATGGAGTAGCATCTTACGACATGTTTACAGGAGGTGTGGTGCAGTGTCACTCTCACTTGCTTCTCCTAAGAGCCCCGGTAATACAAAAGCTTATTTCATACTGTATATATTATATAATTATTTTCTAGACATTTCTAAAATTCACGCGTTCTATCCATTTTTTATCTACATGAGTATATTTATTAGTTATCACATATTGATTTAAACTATCAGTATTTAAATTTTTGACATTGTTCTAAAAATAGACATGTCTATTCTCGTAATATGCTGTTTAATCTTGCTTAGTAGCCATTCTCTAGGGCTCTCTATCATTAAAACCCATTACAAAATCAGTTGAAGACATTTGAAGCCCCAGAGTGAAGTACCACTTATTTTATTTCATTATCTCTACTTTAAAAAAATATTTCACATGGTTACGTCTACGGATATGTCTTATTTTTGCTTCTATAGTATCGTTTATGAATTTGTTTTGTATTGTGGTTTTACAACAGTTCCAGGTAAAGGTTTGTCGTTCTAGCGTCTATTGTTTTTCATTTTTACTGCAATTTTGCAAATCTAAACTATACTATTTTTTTTTCAATTGTTCAGACTATTTTCACAACCACACTTTTACAGCAATCAACCCTTTTTAAATGTATGACTATCCAGTTCCAGCGTTTTTTCTTCAGTACACGATTGTATAAAATTGATTTGTTTTGTCCCTAAGATTTACATTATTAATTCCGTCATTACCATTTTAGACCTGTTATTTACATGTACTAGGAATCATTGTTTGCATTGCAAAGTAATCGATAATTCACTAGAAACATTTAAAAACTAGTATCTGCGCACAATATGATTTTATGAAAATAGGAAAACAAATTGAAGCGAATCACAAGATTTTGAAGGAAAAAAAATGATTGGGGGGGGGGGGTAGCTGGAGCTCCGCGGAATACAAACACTGTCTTTACTTGCCATTTATCAGAGAGAGAGAGAGAGAGAGAGAGAGAGAGAGAGAGAGAGAGAGAGAGAGAGAGAGAGAGAGAGAGAGAGAGAGAGAGGGGTGTAAGAATATGAGTCGTGAGCCCGATTGCTTTAGTGGTCACGATATTAAATAAAATAAATTTGTTATTAACAATGCTAGACAAATTATTGTGTAATATTCGTCTTTAGTGATAAATACTAAAAGTTTGTTTTCGATTTCAGTTTAAACACATACACAAACACTCACACACAATGTCAATGCAACAACCGCAGTCTTGAAAAAACCGTATGTATGTAGATTCCTAAACTTTCAGAAACAAAAACTGAAAGAAAGAGAAAAATTATTGATTTATGAACTGTAATCATATTTTGATTAAACAGCCTAAAAAGTCTGAGGTTAAGCACCAGCAAGAAGATCAAATTTATAATTTTGAGAGAATTCGTCTTCCCCGAAGCAGCATACGGATGTGAGTTTTGGACTATCTCCCAGTTCATAAGAAAGAGATTAAGGGCTTTTGAGCTGAAATGCTATAGAAAGATTCTCAGAATATTTTGGACAAAGAAGAGGAGAAATACTGACATCTTGAAAGACCTGAACATCAAGGAAAATTGGCGATAAACAGCATTCTGTCTTGGAAGCTGCAATATATTGGTTATATCAAGAGCAACGACGGATTGGAAAAAAATTATAGCAGAAGGAATGGTACCAGGAAGGAGGGGCAGGGACCGACTAACATGAAAATGGGCACAGGATATAAGTGACTCCTTGAGAACGAAAGTACATGAGGCGGGAGAGCTGACGAGAGAGCGAGTTTTTTCAGGCAGACCTTGATGAGAGCGACGCTCTGCAAAGGACCTGCTACATGATGATGATGAATCATATTTTGAGGTAATGAGAACTAGTTTATTTTTTGTTGCTGAGTATTTATTTTTAGAATTTTTATAATCGCCAGACATTTGTGTTGGAGGTGGGGATGGGGGGGGGGTGGGGGGGGGTGGGGGGGGGGGGTCAAGATGTCTGAACCCCTAGGTTCCACCTACACCCCCCCCCCCCCACCACCGGTATGATTGTATTTGTTGCCATGAAATATACTATACCTTTTCCTAAGTGAATGGCATCAAAGAGTCGCTGAGCTTTCATGAGATTCAATATAATTCACCTGTTAATGACAAACTAGCTGGAAAAGAAAATGAATGAGAAATAACATATCGCACTACAATGAGAGAAAGGGAAAATCGATATCTGATACTCTTGACCTTTCACGTCAAAACTGCACTTGACCATTATACCAGACGTGATTTCGGTTGGATAATATTGACTTCGCCTTAGGCATTACGTTTTCATTACCTGTGAGATCTTCACGTGCGATATCGACCGACGAATGCCTCATGTTTTGCCGCGACCTACAAGCTTGCTGAGAACACTCGGGGAAATCCCCAAGGCAACCGTTAGTAAAAGATAAGATTAACTCTTTCTGGCTTGGCTGCATTGGCAAAACATGCAATGTAACTGTTGTAGTTTCCGCTCACGCTTTTCTTGTCAAAGAAAAACTCATTATTTAACATTTTGTTATTCCTGTTCACTATTTACACAACAACCAGGGGCTATTGGGGTTGGTTCTGCAACGTCCTGTAAAGGATACGCAACCAACCTTATTTACTACAAACTGGCTACTCGGTTTATGTTAGGAACAATGCGAAAAGAACGCTTGCTGTAAGCTTCTATAACTGCCCGCTTGCTCTTAAAGGTTCTTTACGTACCATATCGTCTTCTTCTACTTGGCCTTTACTGGATAGTTAGTTAGTTAGTTGGGTTATCCTCATTGCACTCCGGACATGTCCATAGGTGCTCAGATCCTCCCCTCAGTATGAACCCCAACGTCCGATGGCTAATAGTACCAGTTCTATGTTGATTAACAAGTCTTCTGGCGTAGCTGGTGTGCGTCTCGTTTTGTGCTGTGCCGATCTTAATTCCCAAGTCTGCCATTCTGGCGAGTGATGTGGATTCACTGCCACCAAAGTCCTCTATTCTTCCCATTTCTCTGGGGGCATTGATAATATCAGCATGATCCATAGGCTGACCGTCGGTAGTGATAGCGGATCCAGCCAACCTGTCAGCTCTTTCATTTCCATTGACGCCTGCGTGTCCCGGAACAAAAATAAAGGTGACTCCACGAACAGTGGACTTCTGTAATGATTCAAGCCATTGTCTTCGCACTGAACCTGCCTGAACCCTCCGGATCATACTCATTGAATCACTGAGTATACACACGCTGGTGTATTTTTGTGTTTCAAGCCAGGCAAGCGTTTACCGGCTGTAAACTCCGACGGAAAATTCTGGTTGTTTGTCCACATCTGGACTATAATCTTATTCCAGAACTTGAGTTTTACCCGAACATCTGCTTTGCAGATTTGTCTTATAGGTTTGTAGGCTGGTGGTTCCTCGACTTTTATTCAGAAGCATTTTAACTTTGAAGGAAACAGTCATAATTAGTCGACACTTACGACACACTTGTAAGATGACAGTGGAGCTATTCCTCCCCTTCCTCCCCACCAGAGGGGCCCCAGAACCTACACGGGGAGACTTTCTATGTGTTGCTCCGTCTCTAACTCTTCATACCTCTATCCTGTCTCCATGTATTTTTTTTTTCTGCGCCCGCTTTCTCTGCCTCCCTCGCTAGGCTACTTCTCCACCAAATGATATAAAAGTAATTATTTCCGTTCTGTATTTTAATATACCAATCACACTCTCTCACATCTTCACGTACATATACACACATACACTCGTAAAAAAAAATTGAGACTTGATTATGATGACAAATACCAAGTACGAGACTAGCGAATAGCAAGAAATGAAAGTTGTATGATTTTATGATTGCCACGGCCTTCTTTTTTCTCTCTGATAACTTGATAATGGCTTACAATTCATTGGACAGCCAAAAAGGACTCGGAAAAAGTTGAGGGCTGGAAGACAACTCATCTCAAACATCAGAAAGAAACAGTCATTATTTCATGGTCATGTTCTGGGAATAAGGAAACTGGAACATGTTGTGACCACTGGAAAGATCTGTGGAAAAAGAGACAAGGAAAGACAGAGCGAGAAGATTCTTGTCAGTTGTAGATCGTAGATTGTGGAGAGGCATGATAAGCCGCGCTAGTCGGCAAGGCACTTGATGATGATATGTTTCGAGACTGGGTTGGTTTCCATAATATCATGAACATTAGTGACTATAACCGTAACACACTTTTCTGTTTTATTTCTTGTTGTATTTCGTTTTTGAGTTAAGTCACCAACTTAGTTAGTTAGTCTTTCCTCTTGTGTCGAGTGCGGCACATAGGGCAGAGGTCATGACTCTCCATTCATGGCGGTTCGTTGCAATCTGTTGTAGGTCTTGGATGTTTGAGTGGCCCATGAGCGAGCCTTCCCTGATGATAGTTCTACGTAGGGTTTCCCTTGGTCTTCCACGAGATCTTTTCCCTGTGACCGACTACATGTCACTTTTTCAAGACACGGTCAACATTAGCACATTGGGTATTGCGCTGGATCTAAATTTTCAAAGATCAATCCACGCTCAATGGTGATATGGTAAGCGTAATGCCGACCGGCTTTACTTTCTACGACCTATCCTAGTATCTATTTTAGACCATGTCGACATGGAAGCAAGGCCATATTATTAACTGCCCTCTCCCACTCCTCTGGATGCGAATTGAAACTAAATGTCTCTGGGTCAGAAGGCAAGCACACATAGTGTGCCCTACCACGGACACTATATTGTGTTTTTCCATATTCTTTATTGAGCACCTCTATCAATTAATAAACATAACAAATTAATGTTTTCACGATGCAAATTTAAATAACACGGACACAAACAATACATTGTACAATTTATTGCCAGGCATATTTCGCTGTATCTCATCAAGCGCGTCACTACAGAGTTACATCTACATATAGTTCACTGTATCTCATCAGGCGCGTCACTACAGAGTTACATCTACATATAATTCACTGTATCTCATCAGGTGTGTCACTACAGAGTTACATCTACATATAGTTCACTGTATCTCATCAGGTGTGTCACTACAGAGTTACATCTACATATAGTTCACTGTATCTCATCAGGCGCGTCACTACAGAGTTACATCTACATATAATTCACTGTATCTTATCAGGTGTGTCACTACAGAGTTACATCTACATATAGTTCACTGTATCTCATCAGGTGTGTCACTACAGAGTTACATCTACATATAATTCGCTGTATCTCATCAGGTGTGTCACTACAGAGTTACATCTACATATAGTTCACTGTATCTCATCAGGCGCGTCACTACAGAGTTGCATCTACATATAATTCACTGTATCTCATCAGGTGCGTCACTACAGAGTTACATCTACATATAATTCACTGTATCGCATCAGGTGTATCACTACAGAGTTACATCTACATATAAATCACTGTATCTCATCAGGTGTATCATTACAGAGTTACATTTACATATAATTCACTGTATCTCATCAGGTGTATCACTACAGAGTTACATCTACATATAATTCACCGTATCTCATCAGACGCGTCACTACAGAGTTACATCTACATATAATTCACTGTATCTCATCAGGTGTGTCACTACAGAGTTACATCTACATATAGTTCACTGTATCTCATCAGGCGCGTCACTACAGAGTTACATCTACATATAATTCACTGTATCTCATCAGGTGTGTCACTACAGAGTTACATCTACATATAATTCGCTGTATCTCATCAGGTGTGTCACTACAGAGTTACATCAACATATAATTCACTGTATCTCATCAGGTGTGTCACTACAGAGTTACATCTACATATAATTCACTGTATCTCATCACGTGTGTAACTACAGAGTTACATCTACATATAATTCACTGTATCTCATCAGGCGCGTCACTACAGAGTTACATCTACATATAATTCGCTGTATCTCATCAGGTGTGTCACTACAGAGTTACATCTACATATAGTTCACTGTATCTCATCAGGCGCGTCACTACAGAGTTACATCTACATATAATTCACTGTATCTCATCAGGTGTATCACTACAGAGTTACATCTACATATAAATCACTGTATCTCATCAGGTGTATCACTACAGAGTTACATTTACATACAATTCACTCTATCTCATCAGGTGTATCACTACAGAGTTACATCTACATATAATTCACTGTATCTCATCAGGCGCGTCACTAAAGAGTTACATCTACATATAATTCACTGTATCTCATCAGGTGTGTCACTACAGAGTTACATCTACATATAGTTCACTGTATCTCATCAGGTGTATCACTACAGAGTTACATCTACATATAATTCACTGTATCTCATCAGGCGCGTCACTACAGAGTTACATCTACATATAATTCACTGTATCTCATCAGGTGTGTCACTACAGAGTTACATCTACATATAATTCACTGTATCTCATCACGTGTCACTACAGAGTTACATCTACATATAATTCACTGTATCTCATCAGGCGCGTCACTACAGGATTACATCTACATATAATTCGCTGTATCTCATCAGGCGCGTCACTACAGAGTTACATCTACATATAATTCGCTGTATCTCATCAGGCGCGTCACTACAGAGTTACATCTACATATAATTCGCTGTATCTCATCAGGTGTGTCACTACAGAGTTACATCTACATATAGTTCACTGTATCTCATCAGGCGCGTCACTACAGAGTTACATCTACATATAATTCGCTGTATCTCATCAGGCGCGTCACTACAGAGTTACATCTACATATAATTTGCTGTATCTCATCAGGTGTGTCACTACAGAGTTACATCTACATATAGTTCACTGTATCTCATCAGGCGCGTCACTACAGAGTTACATCTACATATAATTCGCTGTATCTCATCAGGCGTGTCACTACAGAGTTACATCTACATATAGTTCACTGTATCTCATCAGGTTCGTCACTACAGAGTTACATCTACATATAATTCACTGTATCTCATCAGGTGTGTCACTACAGAGTTACATCAACATATAATTCGCTGTATCTCATCAGGCGTGTCACTACAGAGTTACATCTACATATAATTCACTGTATCTCATCAGGCGTGTCACTACAGAGTTACATCTACATATAATTCACTGTATCTCATCACGTGTGTAACTACAGAGTTACATCTACATATAATGAAGCACAAAATAAAATCCTTGTGTGATTCATTAAGTGCTTCTTTATCTGCTGATGTAACTCTGTAGGAAGGCACCGGACGAGATGCAGCGAAATATGCTTGGTAATAAATTGTATTGTTTGTGTTCGCATTATTTAAAAATATACATTTTTGGAACCTAAAAAAAAAAAGGTGAATCGTCGATTTTCGATTCACTAATTGCATTTCAGTTTTTACTATAACTTTGTAAATTATTTCGTAACAAATGTGTAGGTCACGCAGACATGCTTTTTTTCCCCCTTCAATTTCATTTCACGACATAATTTTATTTTTTGGGGAGAAAAACCAGAAAATATCCAACCTCTTCCCTTGTTTCTCGTTTCCATTATCTGAATCTGGCGACACAAAAAATATCTCTTTGTCACATTTGATTATTTTCTGCCGGCATTGAAGACTTTTTAGGCTCATATTTTTTTTTTTTTTTTATCCCGGCATCGGTTTTCTGTTTTTCTGCCTTCGATGTGTATTTATTTCATTTTCAGAATGTATGTTTTCTGTTATTAATTTATTACTGTAGCAGATGGGGATTATTTGCGTTGACATGGGCTGCCAGATCGACAAGTGGGATTTGTATTTAGAAAACAAAACATTTAAGGATAGTGAAGGTGGTACATCTCAATGCTCTCATGGAGGCAGGACGAGAAGATGATTCAGGAAACGACGTTGAAGGGGCTACACTCAAAGGACTGCAAGAACTTCAGGTCAAAAGAGGTGTCGCCGAACCTGAACACTAAAGAGGTAGCCAAAGAAGAATAGTACAGCAACACAGAACTGGTTTTGTCAGTCGCCACACGTTGAAGGGTATGCTGAAGAAGGGATCTGAGTTCTTATGGACTTGTCCGATGTGCAGTTAGGATAATCTGTTATTGTGTAACTAAAACTGATCAGCGTGTTACTGATCACATCTCCAACTGAGTGTCGTTACTGATCACATCTCCAACTGAGTGTCATTACTGACCACATCTCCAACTGAGTGTCATTACTGACCACATCTCCAACTGAGTGTCATTACTGACCACATCTCCAACTGAGTGTCATTACTGACCACATCTCCAACTGAGTGTCATTACTGACCACATCTCCAACTGAGTGTCATTACTGATCACATCTCCAACTGAGTGTCATTACTGACCACATCTCCAACTGAGTGTCATTACTGACCACATCTCCAACTGAGTGTCATTACTGACCATATCTCCAACTGAGTGTCATTACTGATCACATCTCCAACTGAGTGTCGTTACTGACCATATCTCCAACTGAGTGCCATTACTGACCACATCTCCAACTGAGTGTCATTACTGATCACATCTCCAACTGAGTGTCATTACTGACCACATCTCCAACTGAGTGTCGTTACTGACCATATCTCCAACTGAGTGTCATTACTGATCACATCTCCAACTAAGTGTCATTAATGATAACATCTCCAACTGAGTGTCGTTACTGATCACATCTCCAACTGAGTGTCGTTACTGATCACATCTCCAACTGAGTGTCGTTACTGACCACATCTCCAACTGAGTGTCATTACTGACCACATCTCCAACTGAGTGTCATTACTGATCACATCTCCAACTGAGTGTCGTTACTGATCACATCTCCAACTGAGTGTCATTACTGACCACATCTCCAACTGAGTGTCATTACTGATCACATCTCCAACTGAGTGTCGTTACTGATCACATCTCCAACTGAGTGTCATTACTGATCATATCTCCAACTGAGTGTCATTACTGACCATATCTCCAACTGAGTGTCATTACTGACCATATCTCTAACTAAGTGTCGTTACTGATCATATCTCCAACTGAGTGTCATTACTGATCACATCTCCAACTGAGCGTCATTACTGACCATATCTCCAACTGAGTGTCATTACTGATCATATCTCCAACTGAGTGTCGTTACTGATCATATCTCCAACTGAGTGTCATTACTGATCACATCTCCAACTGAGCGTCATTACTGACCACATCTCCAACTGAGTGTCATTACTGACCATATCTCCAACTGAGTGTCGTTACTGACCATATCTCTAACTGAGTGTCGTTACTGATCATATCTCCAACTGAGTGTCATTACTGATCACATCTCCAACTGAGCGTCATTACTGACCATATCTCCAACTGAGTGTCATTACTGATCATATCTCCAACTGAGTGTCGTTACTGATCATATCTCCAACTGAGTGTCATTACTGATCACATCTCCAACTGAGCGTCATTACTGACCACATCTCCAACTGAGTGTCATTACTGATCACATCTCCAACTGAGTGTCGTTACTGATCACATCTCCAACTGAGTGTCATTACTGATCATATCTCCAACTGAGTGTCATTACTGACCATATCTCCAACTGAGTGTCGTTACTGATCACATCTCCAACTGAGTGTCATTACTGATCACATCTCCAACTGAGCGTCATTACTGACCACCTCTCCAACTGAGTGTCATTACTGACCACATCTCCAACTGAGTGTCATTACTGACCACATCTCCAACTGAGCGTCATTACTGACTACATCTCCAACTGAGTGTCGTTACTGACCACATCTCCAACTGAGTGTCGTTACTGACCACATCTCCAACTGAGTGTCATTACTGATCACATCTCCAACTGAGTGTCGTTACTGATCACATCTCCAACTGAGTGTCATTACTGACCACATCTCCAACTGAGTGTCATTACTGACCATATCTCCAACTGAGTGTCATTACTGATCACATCTCCAACTGAGTGTCATTACTGACCACATCTCCAACTGAGTGTCATTACTGACCACATCTCCAACTGAGTGTCATTACTGATCACATCTCCAACTGAGTGTCGTTACTGACCACATCTCCAACTGAGTGTAATTACTGACCACATCTCAAACTGAGTGTCGTTACTGATCACATCTCCAACTGAGTGTCATTACTGACCACATCTCTAACTGAGTGTCGTTACTGACCACATCTCCAACTGAGTGTCATTACTGATCACATCTCCAACTGAGTGTCATTACTGACCACATCTCCAACTGAGTGTCGTTACTGATCACATCTCCAACTGAGTGTCATTACTGACCACATCTCCAACTGAGTGTCGTTACTGACCACATCTCCAACTGAGTGCCATTACTGACCATATCTCCAACTGAGGGTCATTACTGACCACATCTCCAACTGAGTGTCATTACTGACCACATCTCCAACTGAGTGTCATTACTGACCACATCTCCAACTGAGTGTCATTACTGACCATATCTCCAACTGAGTGTCGTTACTGATCACATCTCCAACTGAGTGTTGGTTTGCCTAAAATTAAAGAGCTATTGCTATGTCTCTGTGAGTCATGTAGTTAGAATTCCTTTCTGCCGCCAGGTGGCGCATCTTTTCAAATTCTAGTCGAGGTGGACTTAGTGTCGGGACGGTTGAGTGGACGATCAAAAATGAGCATCAGGAAAGGTTATGGAAAGTAAATATGTCTGGTATGATATTTAATGCTTTGCTCATTGAGCGCGGAACTAAAACCACAATGGACAGGCTCCAAATACCAGATCAAAGCAGGACAATTCTACTACATACTGCTGCATACATCATCGTCATCATGTAGCAGGTGCTTTGCAGAACGTCGCTCTCATCACAGTCTGTCTGAAAGAAACTGTTACCCTCGCTAGATTTCCCGGCTTGTGGACTTTCACACCCACAGAGTCACTTCTATCCTGTGCATATCTTGGTATTGAACAGCCTCTGACCTCCTTCCTGGTGTCATGCCTTCTGCTATTAGATGTTATTCTTCTGTGGAGCTTGATATTGCAAACATAGTTCAGCTTCACAGAAAATATGCTATTTGTAAGCATATCTACCTTGATTGTGTTGTACTAATTATAATTTGTCTAATTTTGTAACAAGGTTGGGGGAGGAAAGGGGGGGGGGGGAAACAAAAATCACTTAACTGTCTATCCAAGAAAAGTCCATATGTCTGTTGGCGAGTTGAAGATCAGAGACACGTGTGACTACAGGAAACCGATACTAGCCAGAAAAAGAGGCGAAGGCAAAGGATAGTAACTTAAAAATATCAACAACAAACAAACGAACAAACAAACAAACAGCTGTGCTGAAGGTTAGGTCTCTTAGATTTGTTCAGTGCAAAAAAAAAAAAAAAATAGTAAGGCTGTATTTTTTTCATGTTTTAATTGGGTGTGTCCTACCCAAAGCCCACAACTTCTCTGTCCGTTGTCATCCAGATTCTTGTTCAGTTTCTCCCCAAAGCTCCACGTTATTTACACAGACAGAAAATGTACAATAATATTTTCTAACCAAGCTAATACATACGTAATGCATTCGCTAATAATTTAAATGTAGGCAACATTTTCAAGCAGGATCATTGTGGTGTGACAAGAGACGCCCCACGAATACACAGAATGTCTGCATATGTAAATATGAACCTTCTGTAAATGCTCTAATTCCAAATGCACACGACGTTTTTGAATTATTCATTATTAATTTTATATGAAATGATAAACTACAAAAATTATTATTCAAATAAGGCACAGGAAAAAAAGAAGCCAAACGCCAGTTTAAATTTTTCATTTTCCTAGTTTTTTTTTTTTTTTTTTCAATTCAATTTTAACGACTTAATTATGGATTTTATATTATTGGACAGCTGTCCTGCTGTGATTTCCGCCTTCAGGTCCAAAGATTGGTAATTTCCTAATGTGGCTAGACCAACCATGCTCTGGTTAGAATCGATCTCACGTTCTGTGTAAGCAGGCTTTAGGAATCGTGACGGTCATTTTTTTTTTTTTCGCGTAGCTGTGTTAGCTAGCGTCCTAGCATGATCAGTCGATGACTATTGTCTACGTCTGCGATCACGCCAGTTTCCCATGGTACTGTTCAATGAATCTTCTACTTCTTCGTCGTCTTCTACTTCTTCATCGTCTTCTACTTCTTCATCGTCTGCCACTTCTTCATCGTCTGCTACTTCTTCATCGGACTTTCTCCGTTTTTGTCTTATCTCCTTCCTCTCCTCCTCTGCCTCATGCTTCTGCTTTTGCTTCTGCTTCTTCTTCTTCTTCTTCTTCTTCTTCTTCTTCTTCTTCTTCTGCTTCTTCTTCTTCTTCTTCTTCTTCTTCTTCTTCTTCTTCTTCTTCTTCTTCTTCTTCTTCTTCTTCTTCTTCTTCTTCTTCTTCTTCTTCTTCTTCTTCTTCTTCTTCTTCTTCTTCTTCTTCTTCTTCTTCTTCTTCTTCCTTATCATCATCATCATCGCCATCATTATCGTCTTCTTCTTCTTCTTCTTCTTCTTCTTCTTCTTCTTCTTCTTCTTCTTCTTCTTCTTCTTCTTCTTCTTCTTCTTCTTCTTCTTCTTCTTCTTCTTCTTCTTCTTATTCTTCTTTTTCTTATCATCATCATCATCACCATCATTATCGTCTTCTTCTTCTTCTTCTTCTTCTTCTTCTTCTTCTTCTTCTTCTTCTTCTTCTTCTTCTTCTTCTTCTTCCTTATCATCATCATCATCACCATCATTATCGTCTTCTTCTTCTTCTTCTTCTTCTTCTTCTTCTTCTTCTTCTTCTTCTTCTTCTTCTTCTTCTTCTTCTTCTTTTTCTTCTTCTTCTTCTTCTTCTTCTTCTTCTTCTTCTTCTTCTTCTTCTTCTTCCTTATCATCATCATCATCACCATCATTATCGTCTTCTTCTTCTTCTTCTTCTACTTCTTCTTCTTCTTCTTCTTCTTCTTCTTCTTCTTCTTCTTCTTCTTCTTTTTCTTCTTCTTCTTCTTTTTCTTCTTCTTCTTCTTTTTCTTCTTCTTCTTCTTCTTCTTCTTCTTCTTCTTCTTCTTCTTCTTCTTCTTCTTCTTCTTCTTCTTCTTCTTCTTCTTCTTCTTCTTTCTTCTTCTTCCTTGTTCTTCTTCTTTGTCGTCGTCTTCTAGTATATGTCATGCAGCATTGGTAATGTTAAATATCCGCAGTTTTTTGTGTTTCTCTCTCGCGTGATGCCAATTATTTCTGATACATATATTTTTCTTAGACTAATTAACACAACGGTCGATAAGGAATACGTGTACGCCTGACGTGGTAATATGTAATAGTGCTCAGGGTATATATATGGTCCCTCTAAATTTTCGAGTACCGTTTAATTCGCCATACGTTTATAAATTACTCTATATATATGCGTGTGTGTGTCTGTGTGTGTGTGTGTGTGTGTGTGTGTGTGAGTGTGTGTGTTAGATTTAATTATCCGTCCTCGCCTGTGATAGCTAATTAAAATGCTGCTTCCCCATCTTCTACGTTTTTACTACTGTTCTATGTTTATTCAATGTCCGTAACTGCATCTGAGGCTCCTCCCCCTACTAGGCACTTCGGTCACCTAAAAGTGTGACCCATAAAGCAGCCGAACCCCCCCCCCCTTCTCGGGCGCTCCAAAGAGTATGCTATTGCAGTCTCCGACTGCTGAAAGGAAATGACAGTTACTGTCCATATTTTAAAATATGGTTTGTGTTTTCAAACTTATTTTTCAAAGGACGCGGAACATAACCCAGTGAATGCTAACGTTTAGTGATTGCGACCTTAGTCACAGCAGAACGTAGAAATCGTGTTGAAAATAGCACAGTTGACCTAGAAGTGACAATCGTAAGACAGTTGCATATTTCGCTACTGCTCATCGTTTCGGGGGTATTTTTGTGACAGATACGTGGAATTTCTGTTGTATAAATATTATCGTATATGTCTATATATAGACTCATCAATAAATAAATGGTGAATTACAAGGTGTTTAGAGAATTTTAAGAAAACTATTGGGTATAAGGATTTTATGACTTTACGTGCACATCTCAACCTATCCCATCCTTCTGTTATTTGATAAAACATATCATAATTGTTACTTTAACTCTCTCTGTCTCTGTCTCTCTCTCTGTCTCTCTGTCTCTCTCTCTCTCTCTCTCTCTCTCTCTCTCACACTCTCTCTCTCTCTCCTCTGCACCTCCACGCCACCCTCGAGTGTATCAATACTTTACCTCGTAAGTGCTAAACATGCTACAAATTGCACACTGTGGGATAGACCGTATTTAAATAGTACTGGTCTGGGACCTATTTTAGAATAAGAAACAGCCATCACGTGTCTAATACCCAAAGTTCGTCTCATTATATTTCCGATTACCCGGGAAGACAGTTTGGGGCTTTAGAGCAAACACAACAGAAACAATAACAACAACGGCAGCAACAGAGGCTGAGGGGAAACATCATCTTATCGTGGCGTTAAAACGTTGGACTCTCAGTCTTGCCCTTCATTTACTTCTAGATATAGCTGACAGAATCCAGACCAGCACTTTTGGCATCTCTCAGCATTGCTGATTGGTAGTTTCTCTTGGATCTTCTCGTTTCCTCAATCCATATGTTTCCCATCCTAGTGCTTGTTTCCATTTGTTTTCCGTTTCGATTCTTGTCCTCTTCCCCTCGTGATGTGTCCAAAGTATAAAGTATAATATGTGGTATCCGGACAATACGCATCACCCGTGTCCTCTGGTGCGAGGCGTGCCACTCTGCACGAAGCATACCTGTTCTGATCTTCCTCAGCATGCAGTTACAATCACGATGGAAGATATAGAAACCCTGAACGTGGAGAGATTGGTGCAGCGGGGACTCTGCAGGCTCTGGGGGCGAAAGGCAAGACCACTAGTACACTCCCAGTCTTGTTTTCCTTCCATCATAAGCGATGATGATCACTCTATCTTCCATCCATCAGGAGAAAATAGTTGATCGTCTGTGAGTCCGCAAGTGACTTTTAAGCCCAGTAGCGACCCAGAAGGATGTAGGGCAATGGGAGCAGGGAACAGTGTCTGTAGGTAAGGCATCTGTTGTACAGGATCTTGCAGCTTAAAAGAGGACTTGAACACCTGACCTAAAGCCAATTATTACTGTTGTCCCCATGTGGGATGCAATTTTTATTATTATTCTGAAACACCACCCTGGCTTTTGCCGGGGGCCCTATATATAACCGAGCCTTATATACTTTTCAAAAAAAAAAAAAAAAAAAAAAAAAAAAAAAAAAAAAAAAGAAAGAAAGAAACGCACAGTTACTGAAAGGAACAAACATACTCACAATTTTGACTTTCTGCATCTTTGTAATGCAGTATGTGAAATTGCTCAAATTTCACACACACAAAAACCGTAGGGTTCCACCAATCAATTGACACTTTTTTTTCCTCATCTGGGTCACGATAGTTTTTAAACCTAGGCCTTTTTTGTTAGTTTGGTGTGTGGTCTTATCCGTTAGTTTGGTGTGTGGCCTTTTCCGTTAGTTTGGTGTGTGGTCTTTTCCGTTAGTTTGGTGTGTGGTCTTTTCCGTTAGTTTGGTGTGTGGCCTCTTCTTGCGTGGATCAGTGACAGGCATCTCCTGGTTATGGATGCGATCAGATGTCTGATGTGGGATGGCTGTCCACTCTTCCTGGAGTGCCTGGAACAGATCACGACCATTAGCTGGAGCAACCTTTCGGCGACAAACACATCTTTGTAGCTCATTCCACAGGTGCTCAATCTGACGCATATCTGCAGACAGGGATGGCCAGGGACGGGTTTGAATGTTATTGGCAGCCAGGAACTGTGTGGTCAACTATGCAGAATGGGATCTGGCGTTGTCCTGTTCAAAAAGATCTGTGTTGGCATCCCAAAATGGAAGGACATGTGGTGGAAGAATTTCATGGACGTATCGTTGCGCAGTCAAGCTTCCTTTAATGTGCACCAATTGACTCCTTCTGTTGTAACTGATCATTCCCCATAACATTACACCTCCACCATTGTGCAGCAGAGTTCATCAACACAATTTTTGGCTAAACCTTTATTTTGTCTACGGTAGACCCTACGCCATCTATCATGACGCTGCAACAAAAAGAAAGATTCGTCACTAAACCAGACACGTCTCCACTGATTGTCACTTGCCCAGGGACGATGCTGGTTGTGCCAAAGAAGTCGATTTTGGCGGTGGCAACGCGTAAGGACAAGTCCTTGGTGTGGTCGTCGAGCCTTAAGTCCAACAGCATGCAGTCTGTTCTGAGCAGTTTGATCAGACACATGACGTCCTGGAGGCAATGCTTGGGCAGTTAAGGAAGCTGTTGTAAATCTGTCTCTGAGGTGACAAAGTCGAATAAAGCGATTCTCCGCTGCTGTTGTCACTCTGGGTCGTCCACTGCTATGTCGGTCTTCAACTGAACCAGTGGCTTAGAACCGGTGCCAAAGTCGACTGATGGTACTCTGATGCACGTTTAGATGCCTGCCAACCTGACTTTGACTTTCTCCTGCCTACAATTTATCGATAGAGGCGCCATTTGTGACTGCTTGAAAATGAACTGATCGTTTTTGTGTAGCGTTATCCTTTTATAGGGTTTCAGTTGCGTAGACAGTGAATAGTGTTCATCGCAAATTGTGTTGCTTTCTCGTGCGCACATCGTGAGCTATGCTCACATATATGTTCTTAAACACATTTGACCACTGCGTTATAACGATTAAAAAACCCACGCAATTCACGCCCACATGTCCACTGGACACTGTAAACAACATTTGAGTCTGCTTTTCACATACCCGAGTACTGTATTTGATTTACAAACTAGTAAAAATGCTCAATCGGATAACTGCGTTTTTTTTTTTTTTTTACAGTAATAATATGGCCTAACGGTTTAACAGTGTTTCCGGGACCTCTCCACGCGTGATCCTCATCCACATGGTGGCACCTTGTGATACCGGGTGTTTATCGCTTGTGTGATGTCCTAGTGGGTTACAACTTACCGTGACTTAAGGCCCGCGGTCAATTATACTCTTTTTTGCGTCATCTTTTTCCCTTGACACATCAATTAGCACAGTGGTCTCTTACCCTTTTCAAGCAGCGCCCCTTAAGTACATGCCAAAACACCTACGCCCCCCCCCCCCCCCACCACACATGGGATCTGGAAGAGGAGTATTGTATTTTTAATCTCTTATTAATTGCAACTATTATCATATTAATAAGATTTATTTGTTGACAGCTCATGTACAAACTTCTTATTACAAGCGAAACGCCCTTGACATTCTGGCTTATGAATAAACAAATATTTTATTTATGATCAAATTCAAAGGAAAACGGATTATTGCTAATACAAACGAACTCATCTTCAAAATGAATTGAGGCTCGCCAAGGAACTTCCTCATTGCCATCCTGGTTGTAATACACGGGATTACAGCCTTCAGCTTAACATCAAATAACGAGTAACGATGGTCGTCG
>CAJHNH020004135.1:266931-436931 GCA_905116865.2 Candidula unifasciata
TACTACTACTACTACTACTACTACTACTACTACTACTACTACTACTATTACTACTACTACTACTACTACTGCTACTTTTGTTTGTCTTCTCCTTTTTTTTTTCGACCCCTCCTCACCCAATCCTTCTCCCTTCCACCACTTTTCCTTGTTCGTTTCCCCATGTTTAGGACAGGATCTTACCATGGCTCTAATCTCTTCTGTCAGCTGATATTTTTAGCCAGTTTATGTTACTCATAATATTGGGTTTGCTACACTTTCAACCTTCTAGATACATCTAACTCTGTTTTCAGTTGCCTCTCTTATCAGTTGTTTCCACATTAAGGCTAATTGCTATCTACCTGTTCTGTTGATAAGCTCTATAAAATCCCCTGTGACCTAACTTTAGCTATTTTTTATTAACTTAATTCCATTTCTGTCCAAGACAATATGGAATACCAGGGAAATCCGTCCAAGACAATATGGAATACCAGGGAAATCCGTCCAAGACAATATGGAATACAAGGGAAATCCGTCCAAGACAATATGGAATACCAGGGAAATCCGTCCAAGACAATATGGAATACCAGGGAAATCCGTCCAAGACAATATGGAATACCAGGGAAATCCGTCCTAGACAATATGGAATACCAGGGAAATCCGTCCAAGACAATATGGAATACCATGGAAATCCGTCCAAGACAATATGGAATACCAGGGAAATCCGTCCAAGACAATATGGAATACCAAGGAAATCCGTCCAAGACAATATGGAATACCAGGGAAATCCGTCCTAGACAATATGGAATACCAGGGAAATCCGTCCAAGACTATATGGAATACCAGGGAAATCCGTCCAAGACAATATGGAATACCAGGGAAATCCGTCCAAGACAATATGGAATACCAGGGCACTGCTTAATACAGCTTTTAGTGGTAGTCTGTTGATATCTTTAAAAAAAAAACTATAAACAACTGCAAGAAAGAGGCAAACGGTGTTCTTGGGTGAAATGTCAAGAAAAGAGGTATCTAAAAACATAGTTATGAGAAAAGAGGTATCTGAGAACATAGTGATGACTGGAAAGATTGCCGGTAGCAAAGGCAGAAGCGGATTAGGGCGCGCCTGGGTAAGGCACACGATGATGACTATTTATAAATCCTTAGGGGTACGCGATGATAACGATTTATAACTTCTTAGGGGTACGCGATATTTAAGATTTATAACTTCTTAGGGTTAGTACGTGATGTTACAGTCTTATAACTTCTTAGGGGTCGTACGCGATGATACAGATTTATAACTTCTTAGGAGTAGTACGCGATGATACAGATTAATAACTTCTTAGTGGTACGCGATGATAAAGATTTATAACTTCTTAGGGGTAGTACGCGATGATACAGATTTATAACTTCTTAGGGGTATGCAATGATGAAGATTTATAACTTCTGAGTCTGAGTCACCGATGTGTCAAAGCCTCACTTAACAGCCTGGGTGGGGGAAAGGGGTGGGGGGGGGGGGGAATTAGTCGTCAGAGAGGTTCTCAGTAAAACTATACTAGAATTCACATATAAAATCAAAAATCTCCGGCTGGGAATTGTTCTTTCAAATGTTGCTAGTTCATTTGGCTTAAAACCTACTCTTAACGATTGCCAGTTATTGGATAGTGTTGAGTGTACATGCTACCCCCATTTTTGTCGTTGGTAGTTAAGTCTTCAGATAAACTATTCAGAGACCGGGAGAAGTAGACGAGGGGGCAGGGGTGGAAGACGCGCGCGCGCACACACACACACACACACACAGGGAAGAGAAGGAATGAGTGAGTGAGTGAGAGAGAGAGAGAGAGAGAGAGAGAGAGCGAGCGAGAGAGAGAGAGAGAGAGAGAGAGAGAGAGAGAGAGAGAGAGAGAGAGAGAGAGATACAGACAACCAGGCAGGCACGCAGACAGACATTAGTGAAAACTTTGTCCGCAATCAGATTCGAAGATGTGACATTTTAAACTAGAAGCTGACCATATCGATTAAATAATCTTAACCACAAATACGTAAAACCATGGCGCTAACACAGACACGACATTTCAAGACCTATCTTGGCCTGTCTTTAATCCACTATTATTTGACAGCAGCCTTCCGTGACTTTCAAATCACATGAACCTTTATGTGACCAACTAAATGTAGGATTCGTGCTTTTAACCCAGTGTCGTGGATTTCTGTGTCTCTCTTGGGCTTCTCAACTGGTTTGGGTTTTGGATTTGTTCACTTTTTCTTTCACGTTTCAGCTGTAGTGCCGTCCCAGTAATGGACTAAATTTTTCACTGTTTTAAAAAACCATGCCGGATGTAGTCGGGGGTCCTAATATAACCCAACAGTGAATCGGGGTTTCTGGGACTTCTACCCAGGTGATTCTCCTCCCAATGTAGGCTGGCTCTGCACAACTTGGTGGAATACTGATACATGATAAGGCAGACGTGTCAGTGCCTTGTGGGAGAGCGTGTACAGTTCGGAGGAGCAGATGGATCACCACAGTCTGGTGAGACTGATGCAGCGGGGAGTGACGAGCGGTTCTGGCAGATGCTCGAGGATCAGAATGCTACTGGCACCATTGGTATCGGAGCTCTTCGCTGGCTGCTGAAGATGGGGACGGGGCGCTTATGGGAATGCCCCGAGTGCTGTGATGTCGGTTCTTGAATCAAATCAAATAAAATAAAATCAATTCATCCGAATGGTGGCACTCTGTGTCACCGGATGTTTATCGCTCGATGCCGTCCTCATACATTTCAGTTAGACTATTTTATTGAATTGGATCTAGAAGTACTCGCGTACAAAACCCGCCAACTTTTTCTGTCTTCCGCTTGTTGTACAAATGTATGATAATTTAGTCCCGTCCATATGTTGGCATTCCAGGTTCTTCTTTGCCCCCACCCCGCCCCTATTTTTTTCTACACCCCCCCCCCCCACCCTTTTCCCATACTCTCAATGTTCCTTGAAGTATAGTCTTTGTAATTGAGTGTTTGCAATAGAGTCCTGTTTCACCACACACCCAAACCAAACTAGCTTGTGACGTTTCACAACTGAGGCTGCTGAAAATGACTTATTGAAGATGGCTTACATATTTATTAGTTGTGTACTTCAAATGGATAATTCGTAAATTTCGTCTATAAAATTTATTTCTCCAATGCCTGTATTCGTAGCCCTGTCCGTTTTTATGTTGTTAGTGACCTTACGGAGATAAACAAGTCATCCCATGTGGGATGAAATTTCTTGTTATTTGAAGCCCCATCCTGGCTTTTCCCGAGGGCCCTGATTATAGCTGGGCTATGAATATAGCCTAACGGCTGAAAGAGGTTTCTGTGACATCTCCACGGGTGATCCTCTTCCGCATGGTGGCACTTTGTGTCACGGGGTGTTTATCGCTCAGTGTGATGTCAGGCTTGGGGTAAAATTTACCTACTTACTTACCTTACGGAGACAGCACACAATGTATGGCTGTCTACTGAAATCACAAACTGCAAAAACTAGGGGCGGTTGGTTTAGCACGTCTTGTATAAATATACAATTAATACAGAGGAAAATATGAATCCAGACGGAACGTTAAAGAAGAAATGGGAGATCAGCAGAGTTCGCTGTATAACGTCTGTGTCAGTTACCTGCCCTGTGTTTATTCTAATTAGCAATATTGCATTTCCAGGTCGTTGACTTGGCTGTCTATCCCTGTTTTCCCCACTCTTGTCCATCTGGGTTTCTGTCCAAGTTTGCAAGAAATATGTAACCAACTGACTGACTACTTACCCCACTAGGACATCACAATGAGCGTTCAGCACCCGCTTACACAAAGTGCCACCATTCGGATGAGGATCAGCCGTGGAGAGGTCTTAGAAACCCCCTTCAACCGTTAGGAAGAGTCCCCGGCAACAATCGGTGTGTGGCTTCGAAATAAAAAAAAAAATACGTCCTAAATCTAGCAGTAGTACATTTTACCCCACTAGGACATCATACAAGCGATGAACACCCGATGACACAAAGTGCCACCATGTGGATGAGAATCACCCGTGGAGAGGTTCCGGAAACCGCGTTCAGCCATAAGACTATATATGGCTGGGCTATATTGCGGCCCCTGGCAAGAGCCAGGGTGGGGCTTCAAAATAACGAAAAATTCCATTCCAGAAGTGAATAAATGTTAGTATTAATCCCCTATATGTAACACATACTCCTGCATCTATACTATAAGCCACAAACCCTTTCTATATTTTGTTTGTTTATTTTAAATGAAGTGATAACTCCTCCCAAACCGTCACCACGACAGGTTAAATTTTTATTTGATTTTAAAACTAGTGTTTTAACACTCCATTGGCAGCCCAGCTCATTTTTCATTTCTTCATTTATTGCGACAGTCAGTAAAAGTAAACTTTGGCTAGAGTTATATCCTTTGATTTTTTTTCCCTGCAACTTCCTCTGAAAAGATCATTTTTAAAAATTATATTTCTCTGTTATCTTCTTTGAAGCGACATAACAATCTGTGTTTGAGGCAATACATTTGTCTGTCTTCACAACTGTTAAATACTTGTGTATAACAGAGGATACCTCGGGTGCACCAAGGGGCACTGACGAAAGATACGAAAGGGGCGGCAACAAAGATAACGTAGAAGATAGTAGAAAATAGATTTTTACTTAGACCCCTTTTTCTAAGAGGCCTATATGGCAGCGGTGGAGGCCAAGATGAGCTAGAGAACGGGAGAATAAGACTTTTTTTTCACTATCCCGGGCCAAACGGGACAATTAAATCTAGTGTATCCATATATTTATATATACATACACACAACACACACACACACACACACACACTAAATATTTCATATGTATATTTTATTTTTTGTATATAATATATTGTATATACTTGAATGTGGTAGGATGCCAAATGCCGTTTATAATTTATTCGTCTGGCTGGACTTACGAGAAAAATCTGACAAATCGGGGGGTCAAGAGTTGATAAAAGGACTTGTTCAGTGAGCCTCTTGAGCCTTCCGCCCTTTGAGCTCGCCAGTCGTGCTGGGGACACCGCTGGTGAGTGGAGAGAGATGGCGGGGCTGCTTCATGGTATTTCTTAATAGTTAGTTTCGGTGATATATCTAGATTTTCACCAGTAATTTAACTGTGTGAGTCAGACCTAGTTAGCAATGTGTATCCTCGCTCGGAGATAGTTTGATTGCAGGTCGCTATGGGCGATTTACTGATCTGGTGGTATCCTAAAGCTTAACGTACATGTAAATATGTTTCGATTGGTTCCATCGCTGATGTAAATTTTTTGAACGTATGCGTTCATTATCATAGTTACTTTCAGTAAAATGACTAGCACATTGTCTGGTCGAGCACGTAGATGGTTGTTTATGTATTGTTATTTGTGAACCACGTGAGTTTTATGTTCAGTAAAGTAAGCGTATGTTTAATGTGATAATTATACTACCAGTTATTTTAGTTCTAATTAGGACTTATAGTTAGTATGCGTAGTTTTACTGTCACTACTGATTAGACTTCATACAGAGCCATTTTTGTCTGGGTTAAGACACTCTTGGTCTTAGAACTCACGTACCGAACTTGTTTCTTTTTTTTTTCTTACTAAGGCAGGTTGAGTGTGGGTTTGCCTCCCACTCACCACGTCAATACTTAGTGGAGCTCTTGTAGGCTAAGAATAGAGATAGATTTAATGAAAATATAATATATACAATATAGTGTGTGAGTATGTGTGCATATATATATATATATATATATATATATATATATATATATATATATATATATATATATAGAGAGAGAGAGAGAGAGAGAGGGCATTTCAGAGTAATTTAGTCTGTTTCTGGTTTGTGTGTGCTTCGTTATATGCAGAATAACCCCTTAGCTAACGCCCCTGGGGGAACAGCAAATTATACCTGGCAATAAAGTGTGTACTTTATTGCTTGTGTCCGCATTATTTCAATTCATTAGGGAAACACATTATTTTGAACATATACTAAATGTTAACGGTTTATGAGTGTTAATTATTGATTTTTCCCCGCACTCTAATAAATTAAACAGTAACATTTGTTTTCTGCCCCTGCTGTCCCGATGTCTCTAAGACAGCAGATTAAACTGTTTAATCTAGCGTACATCCATGACTAGCATTGTACGGATGCTAAGTCTGTGTACTGGACACACAGCATTTGAGAAGCTCGCTCTCTTACGAAATATATAATAACTTTCCGTCCTTTTCCGGATGAAATTTTTCGTTATTTGAAACCCTACTCTGGCTCTTGCCAGGGGCCGCAATAGAGCCTGGCCATAAATATGGCCTAAAGGCTGAACGCGGTTTCTGGGACCTCTCCACGGTGATCCTTACCCACATGGTGGCACATTGTGTCATCGGATGTTTATCGCTTGTGTGATGTCCTGGTGGGGTAGAAAGTCAGTCAGTCAGTTACGCCTGGCCAAATCAGAAGGAGCTGAAACCAAGGAGGACACATAAGAAATGAAAGGAAAAGAAGAACACGGTTAACAACAGGGTAGGGAACGAGCGGTCTGACTCGGATAAAGAAATTTTGGGTAGGGGGTCATTAAGAAACAACAACAACAACAACAACAAAACAAGCAATGATATACCTACCTGGCAGCAAGCGGACAAAAGGTCTACAATGCAAACGATGAATTCCTTGTGTCTTCACACTTTAATAAATATATCGAAAACTCTTGTACGGAACAACACAAATGTTTCCATATGGCCTTAGATGACCCATGAACATATATGATTTTATTATTTAAAATTGCACAGGTACTGCTGTTTTCTTAAAGCGGCCAATTTCGTTTACTGATAATTTGACTAATAATAATACTAATAATTATTATGCCCCTAAAATAGAACATACAGCAAATGACACACGCGTTTAGATTGTTAGAAATAATTTACATATGCAGCGATGCGTGATGATTTTTTTTGATAGCCTATCCATCATACAAACAGATAGCTTGCTAGGTTGAGAAGGAGGTCTTTGGTGAGTTGAGCTCTGCGCAATGCCTGCTCTTCAGCGTTTTGTTCCTGGGTTGATCTGAAAATAGACTGATTTACATTTTAAATATATGTGGGGAGGGGCGGGTGAGGTTATCAGAGAAGCGTAATAGCCTGGAATCCACGAGTGCTGGTCACCTTTTAGCTGGTTGCCTCAGAGCGTCGGGTGGCCTTTGGTGGGTTCCGTCGGTTTTTAGCTGAAAATACGTTGATTAACATTTTAAACATATGTGGGAGGGGAGGGGGGAAAGCCGTGTAGCCGTTAATAAAGGACCCTTTTACTCGCGTTCAGGAGCATTGGGCATATAGGGCTAGACCTAAATATTATATCCCAATAGACACTCGGCGGGTGATGAGGTCAACATCATGTCGACTACTTTTACTTTCCCTTACTTTACCTTTTACTAATTTAAGTCTGGGTCGACATGGGAGCAAAGTTCATTTTTTAAGAAAAAAAGTCTGACACCGTTCGATTTGAACCAGCGAGCTTCGAATCCGCAAGTGAGCGTGGCCGTTACGGGTCCTTTAGTTAGAACGGTTCGGTGGGGTATCTGGGACTTGCTTGTAGACTTGCCTCTCCTTCCTTTCCATCTTCGTTTTCAGTTCTCTAGTCGCATGTTGTTAGTCTGACCATGTTACATGGACATGACATTTTAGCTATTTTGTTTTTAAGGATTGATCAGGGTATGTCCTATCCATAGTCAGCCTACTTTCCTCACTGCTTGATTCGCCAGAAGGGTATCAAAGCATGATAATGGGGCCAAGCGAGAGGGGGTGCAGAAGAAGCAGCAGCAGCAGAAGAAGAAGAAGAGGAGGAGGAGGAGGAGGAAGAAGAAGAAGAAGAAGAAGAAGAAGAAGAAGAAGAAGAAGAAGAAGAAGAAGAAGAAGAAGAAGAAGAAGAAGAAGAAGAAGAAGAAGAAGAAGAAGAAGAAGAAGAAGAAGAAGAAGAAGAAGAAGAAGAAGAAGAAGAAGAAGAAGAAGAAGAAGAAGAAGAAGAAGAAGAAGAAGAAGAAGAAGAAGAAGAAGAAGAAGAAGAAGAAGAAGAAGAAGAAGAAGAAGAAGAAGAAGAAGAAGAAGAAGAAGAAAAAAAAAAAAAGAAGAAGAAGAAGCAGCAGGAGGTGGAGGAGCAGGAGCAATAGAACAAAATCACGAACAAGAAAAACAGAAAGAACAATAACAAGCAGAAATCATACAAATTCTCTTGACAGTGACAACTCAATGACAAACGTTTACCAGGCGCCCAAGAATAGAGCACTTGTTTACATTTTCATCCGACTAGTCATTCTCTACTCAACAAAATCCGCCATTGTTGTCTGTTTATCTACTGACCCTAGTCGTCAATACACGGATCGATAACCACGTTGGATTACAATGACGGCAACATTTTGTCGCTGCTGTCTTCTTTTTCTTATACGTTAATTCACAAAATCGTTTAGAAATTGGGAAGATAACAAAAGCACAAATTAATGACGAGAGAGACAATGTTCAAACTGTACACACATATTCAATTTTTAGGGATATAGAAAGTAAAGGCCCGTTTTCTAGGCCTTCAGGCATTTTGGGCACATAGGGCTAGACAAGTTTTTTAATGACCAGTCGGCTCTTGGTGGGTGATGTGGTCAGCATCACGCCAGCGGCCATTACTTACCAGGACTGCACCCGGTACCCACTCAAGGCTGGGTCGACCTGGGAGCCAAGATCATTTTTGAAACATGTCTGGCTCCGCCTGGATCTGAACCTACGACCTTCCATTGCGCAGGCGAGCGTCTAGCCGCTACACCACGACGACTGTCATGTTATGTTATGATAAACTAATTGATTTGTATTCTTTGGCACTCGTGGATGCTGAGGAAATCAGCCGAGATCTTATTGTCCATACAGTGCGGTACATAAAGGGATGCTTCGAGCAGAGTGGCAAGCCTCACTGGGAAGGTCACGGGTAGTGAGCATACTTTGGATTTTTCTGCAGACGATGCCGGCGTAGTGGGTAATGAACAGGCAGACATATTGTCTGCATCTTCGCCACTGGTTGATGAATTGATACATGAGAAGGCAGATGTGGTCCTTTGGGAACAGGCAACAGAATCAGTTGAGAAACAAGATTATTATGGTTTGGGGAGAATGAAGCACCTGGGTGTAAATAGAGGGTCTGGCCGGCTCACTACACTCATAGGAAAGGCAAGACGGACACATAACCAGATTGTGACCGGTACCATCAGTATTGGAACTCTGCGCAGGCTGCTGAAGATGAGGACGGAACATGCATGGAAATGCCGCGCTGTAAAAATGTTTATTGTTTCTCTGTTCATCGCCTGCTGGAGGCAGGCGTAGTTTCCAGGCATGGTGTCCGCCTCGAGTGCTGAAGATTCCGGGTTCAATCCCCTGTAAGGGCTTGGATTTTTTCACGTGGACTTAAGACTTCTAGTAATTCCCTCTGGTCTCTATGTAATGAGATCGGACGCTCGTCTGCATTGCTGAGCACGTAAAAAAAAATCTCCTGTCAGTTGGAAATCGAAAAGTGTAGCTTAACGGTGATGTCAGGGCAAAATTTGGAGCCAAAAATCTACCCAAAGTATTTCAGGACCTTCGCCGGTGCTACAGAGCCTGTGGACTGTGCTGAGCTTTTTCTGACTTAAACTTGAGTTAAAAGAAGAACGGAGCACTTATGGGTTACACCAGCATGCCCCATGATGTTGATCCGTTGTTCATATCTCAAACCTCATCGCCTTCTGCTTCTTTTTTTTTTTCACCTGGCTGTGTTCTCCAGTCTTCTACAACTGAAGATTACCTTTTTTTCTGATGTGGGTGATCACTTCGTTCATGAGTTTTTTCCAAAACATCTTCATAACTCTTCGTATCTATTCACGGTGTTCTCATCATTCTTCTATAAAACCGCGTCTCATCCACTCCCACACAATGTGTCACTAATCAGTTGAGTGTTCATGATTCAGTTCTGTATATCATGACTGAGGTAGAAAGAAGCAATCAACATCGTCAATTATCAGGTCCTTTGCAAACCGTCGCTCGGTCTGAATGAAACACGGTTACTCACCAAGTCTCCCGCTTCGTGTACCTAAAGAGTCACTCTGTTCTGTGCCCATCTCCGTGCTGGTCGGCCTCTGCCCCTCCTTCATTGTACCTTCCGGTAATATTTTTTTTTCTTCTAATATATCGGGGCGCTTGATATGGTCACGATACTTCAGCTCCCGGGACCAATTGCTATTTGATTAGCCAATCGTCCTTGGTGTTTTCTTTTAGTATGTCTTCGTTCTTTTCTTCTTTGTCTATGATATTATGTGAATTCTTCTATATCTTTCTTTTCTACTTTGTCTATGATATTATGTGAATTCTTCTATAGCTTTCTTTTCTACTTTGTCTATGATATTATGTGAATACTTCTATAGCTTTCTTTTCTTCTTTGTCTATGATATTATGTGAATCCTTCTATAGCTTTCTTTTCTACTTTGTCTATGATATTATGTGAATCCTTCTATAGCTTTCTTTTCTACTTTGTCTATGATATTATGTAAATCCTTCTATAGCTTTCTTTTCTT
This sequence comes from Candidula unifasciata, assembly GCA_905116865.2. NCBI lineage: Eukaryota > Metazoa > Mollusca > Gastropoda > Stylommatophora > Geomitridae > Candidula > Candidula unifasciata. The sequence continues at coordinate 277,489 of CAJHNH020004135.1, forward strand.
CTTTGTCTATGATATTATGCGAATTCTTCTATAGCTTTTTAGCTCAGATGCTCTAATTTTCTTCTCTAAGGACTGCCAGATAGTCCCCGATTCACATCCCTATGTTGTTACAGGGAAGATGCATGCTCTCAAAATGCTGACTTTGATTTCCTTGTTGTTTAACTATAGATTTTAATGACGAAGAAGAAGAAGAAGATGAAGAAGAAGAAGAAGAAGAAGAAGAAGAAGAAGAAGAAGAAGAAGAAGAAGAAGAAGAAGAAGAAGAAGAAGAAGAAGAAGAAGAAGAAGAAGAAGAAGAAGAAGAAGAAGAAAGGAGGAGAACGACTATGAGGAGGAGAAGGATAAAGAGAGGAAGAGGAGAAGTAAAAGAATGAGGAGAACAAGAAGCATGATAGCGAGGATGTGGAGGAAGAGACAAAGAAGAAGAGCAAGAACAAGAAGAACAAAAAAACCGATACACGAAAATAAAACCCACATTCTGAGTGGAAAGCAGGGCATGCTTTTTCTAATGAAAAAGAAAGGCTATGATCAAAAAGTATCCAAATAGATGCCGATACTAACTGTAAAGTGTCTATTAACAGTAACATTAAACAAATGATGCCTAAAAAGGGTGTTGGTATTGGTACCGTTGGGTACCAGCAGAAAGGGTGGAAAAACTATGGCAATAAGTGTTGTTTGTTTGTTTATCAGTTTTACGGCCAAGCGAAAAGGCTTATTTTTAAATTTGCTTGTGTAGGCAAAAGTAATTAATGAAATGTATTCTCTCTGTCTTCAACAACAGCAAGATGGCTGAATGATTGCACGACTATATCCACCTACGACTAAAGTACAACTACCATGTTGATGCTTGCCGACTCTCGCTACACGGTCAGGCTGATTGCTTTATCTTGTCTCCAGCATCTGTTGACATGCACGTTTGCATCTTATGATGGTACGTTTATGTCTGTCAATGTCTTTATTTTGTAATGAGTGTGTGTCAATGGCATTCATTCCACATGTAAAGAAAAAAAAAAAAAAATAGCGGAGTAACCTTTCAGACCATTACCTCTTGAATTTCCCAACCCCGCTTTGTGCGTATGGGAATCCTCCTTGTGAATCAAAATGAGGAAAAAATGTGTTCTCTTACATTTTAAATTTGGTCTCAGCATGCTAAAGAAATGTGGAAACTCGAATGGTTTTATCCACTTTGCGAAGCTGCATTTTAGTATTCATAAAATCCACCTATTTTGGCGTTTACTATGACATCTTCCGATACCGAAAGCGGTAAAGCCAGTATGATAAACACATTGTAGTATACAGTCCTCGTCTGTGGCTTAGGCGTTGCCAACTCGCTTCGTAGTGTCAAGGTGCCGGGTTCGATCCCAGCTGCGGATAGTTTGTCTTGCGTCAGTTTCGTCAGTGGTACCGACTGCTGACAGTTCAGATGCAATGGCAAACTACTGAACGTAAAATTTGCCTAGAAAAACCGTAACAGCCAGAAAAATGCCGATGTTGTTTCTGCAACGTTTTGTAAAGATACGCAACTAACTTAGGATACTAACTGGCAAACGAAAGAAGTGGAGACGGCCAAATCCGTCTTAAGCCACCTGGCCTTGGGCCCCACAAGCATAGGGGCCCCATACTAATCTGTGTATAGGTTTAATATTGTCGACCATATACATTTTATTCTTGTAAGTAGTTGTTGTATGGGCCCTATCATTATGATTTGAGGAGACGAGGGGGCTGCGTTGTCTCGAGTGCTAGAGGTTCTGGGTTCAACCCCTGGCAAGGGTTAGATTTTTTTTACGTGGACTTGGACTTCTAGTAAATTCCCTGGGTAGTGAGATCGGATGCCCGTGTGTATTGTTGCGCACATAAAAAAAAATCCTTTCGCATTTAGAAATTGAAAAGAGTAGCCTAACGGCGCTGCTCAGGCAAAATTTGGAGTTAAAAATCTACCGAAAGTATTTCAGGATCCTCGCCGGTGCTACAGAGCCCAAACCTATACCTATTCGTCTCTTCCGAGGTTTGAGGTTTGAACAACAGATCACTATCATGGCACACGGGTAGTAACCCAAAAGTGTTCCGTTCTTCTTCTAATTCAAGTCTGAGTCCAGCCACCCCCCCCCCCCCCCTTTTTTTTTCCCCCTCCTCCACTTTCCAAGAGACGAATATAGAATCAGCTAACAGTCAGCAAATCTGGAAATAGAGGGATTGGGGAAACGATGTTTTTTTTTAAATCTCTGCTAGGATATCCAGGTGTTTTAAAACCGGGGTATGCTGACACGTGACATGGTTGGCTTGTAAAAAGGTTAGGTTAGTTCCGTATCCTTTACAGGACGTTTCAGAACCAACCCCAGCAAACCCTGGCTGTTGTGTGGTTTTCTATAGGCACATTTTCGTCCAGTAGTTTGACATTGCTACTGGACGGTCAGCCCCCTGATACCACTGTCGAAACCAACGCAAGGCTCATGGCCCGCAGCTGGGATCTAACCCGGCACCCCGGCATTACGAAGCGTTCTCATCGAACAGAGCCGACTGTAAAAAGATACTCCCGAAATATTTAAATTGTTCAACTTGTCCATTTGCTTTTAAACTGTGAACTTTTATCTTAAAGTCGATTTTTTTTATGTGCTCATGCTATACAAATGACTTCCGTCATTTTTGTTGATGTTGTTGTTGTTGTTGTTGTTGTTGTTGTTGCTTATGCATATAAATAAAAACCCCAATAACTGGCCAATGTTTGGCCAACAGTTTTCTTTAACAGATATGGCGACTGTGAGAGGACCGAACCATTTGAGCTGGCAGACGAGACCTACACCCTGAAACCTGTGGGCGGGGGGTTCGACCATGAAAACCTTGTGTGCGACATGACGTTCAAAGCGCCCCCAGAGTATGGCGTCTGTCTGACGTTTGAGCAGCTAGAAATCTACGATTGTTCTGTGAAGATTAAGATCTTCAGTTCCTCCACCAGCTCGGGCGTCACCTGGGTGAGTATTTCTGGTTGTTATGGAGGCTCAAATATGATAATGGGCTCTCCTTCGAACTTCCTCCCTGTATTATGGCAGCCAAATAAATACCCTAACAGGGCCTCAGGCGTGTGTAAAATGCAGACTTCCTCTGACGAACACATCGCACCAAAACTAGGATTACTGTCCTTTGACACTTTTGAGAAATGCACACGATAATAGCGACATGGCGGGGAGACCACGCGCTCCTACGCAGGTTAGCGATAGTGTTTTTTTCGATTAAACTCACCGCTGGGACTCAGGAGCAGCAGCTACCGCATCTCATGCAACTTCCTCCAATTTTTTTGGTCTTGAGTCCCAGCCATCTAGTTAAGCTCCCAACCGAGCCACGCGTAGAGGCTCGGGTATGCTGTCGGAGGTGCGGCATAGTCGCAGAAACAGGTCCGCAATTAACATATCGCTGAAACCCTGTTACAGTATTCAGAAGCGATCCTAGTTTTGCCGCGATTTGTTCCTCGGCAGGAACTCCGCATTTTACACACGACTGAGGCCCTGTTAGGGTATTTGTTTGGCCGCCATAATATGGGGACGAAGTTCAAAGGAGAGCCTGATAATGATTAGGCCTTTAAAGGCTAGGGTCGTTGGAGCCTCACACACACACACACACACACACATACACACACACACAATGTTTAAAACAAAGAAGTGGCCGGGATAGGGGGAGGGGCGGTGGAATCACATAACCATTAGAGATGTTTTCTTTTTAAGTATTTGTTTATACTCTTTTTTTTTCATATATATTGTTGTCTGTATTTACCATTCAGCATTTTATTATTATGCACTTTAACAAAGCTTAGCACTCCCTTCCCCCTTGAGGGCTCTTATAGAAAGTTTTGAAAGAAATGAATATTTTAGACATTTTACAAAATGGTGAATGTTAAATTTAGGATCGACGTCACAGCACTAAGGACATTCCCTTATGTGCCCCGTACCCATCTTCAGCAGCAGGCAGAAAGTTCCATTTCCTATGGTACAAGTAACAGTCTGACTGTATTTCCATGTCGCAACTCGTTACCACCAGGTGGTACAGAACCAGTGATTCCATCTCCCTGTTCGATTCTCACTACACTAGCGTCACCTGGAGAAAATATACAAGGGGTGTGAATTGCGCGGGACCTCTGAAGTGATGCTTGCCACTCTGCATGAAACATACCTGTCTCCACCTTTCTCAATATGCTGTATCAGTCAGTCACAATTATGACATGTGTGACAGATACTTTTCAAGCCAGCAGAAGGCTTCCCTGACTGCTTCCACTTCCATTCTCAAACTAAATGTTGTGATATCACACACCAGGCTTTGTTGCACTAAGCCACGTCCATTCGCTTTTGCAATGGACTCCCATGCTTCTTCTACAAAATCTGAATATCAAAGACAATGTGTTACAGACAGTGTCTCGGAAACAGAAATGCTTTGGCCATATAGTAAATTATGCAGTAGTTTTTAAAAGAACTGTGATGTATGCAGGGATTTTGACACTGAGGAAACACTAAAGCAGGAGTGGTTGTGGGTGCCTAAGCCATGTTTAAGTGTATAAGAATAATAGTAATTATAATAATAGTGTGTTTAATGTCAAATATTTCATAATAATTGTAAAATAATACGAAATGTCTACACAGACTTCAAAAGATAACTTCCATACTTGATTAAGGGCGCCATATGTCCCTTTATCAATGTTGTTAGAGTGCCCTGAATCTCTCCCCCTCCCTTTTTCCCCATTATTTGGGAGTGGGGGGGGGGCACAATGTGGCTTCGCACTCCCAGATTCTGTTGACTTTGAATGAAAGATACAGCTCCTAAATAAAAAGGCAAGACCTGCACAGAAGTAGACTGGGGAATGTTAAAGACACCTTTGACCTGAAAATACATTAAATGAGGGGCCCAGGGCCATTTGTGGTGGGCCGTGGTGGGCCTTAGTTGGACGTAGTGGGCCGTGGTGGGACTTGGTGGAATGTGGTGGGATGTGGTTGGTAGTGGTGAGCCGTGGTGGGACGTGGTGGGATGTGGTGGGACGTGGTTGGCCAAGGTGGGCCGTGGTGAGAGGTGGTGGGATGTGGTGGGACATGGTGGGAAGAATGTTCCTGCTGAACTCTGAATAACTAATATTTTGTGTTGGATACAGATCTTATTCTCCAAGCTCCACCGGCTGTAAACTACAGCAGAAAATTCTGATAGCCTGTCCACATCTGAGCTTTTATTTTGTTCCAGAACCTGACTTGTTTGCTTGTACATCCATGTTCCAGGTCTGGCTTATTTGTATGCAGACTGTTGGTTCATTGTCGCTGAGGCAGAAGCACTCGGACTTTTAAAGTTACTCGACCTTCACGACATGCTTTTAGATAAGCAGCGAGTCTCTTCTGTTTTTCCCGACACGGGCATATTGCAGCCCCTGGCAAGAGCCAGGGTGGGGTTTCAAAATAACGAAAAATTGTATCCCACAAGTGGATGACTAAGGTTACAGTTACATTTTTACCAGTTTATAACCGGTGAGCGCGATGAAAAAGAAGCGAAGAAGAAAAAGAAGAAGAAGAAGTATTAAAAGTCAAAGCAGTCCACATGTTATATCTTTTTTCTTTAATTGTCAATTTTCTCCTTTGCCCTAAGCCAGTGTTTCTCAAACTTGTCCTAGTCGCGGCACCTTTTTTCAATTACAAGTTTTCCACAGCGCCCTAAATTAAAGTATGACTATTCATATGTAAGAGATACACACAACAACAAAAAACTTGTGTATCTTTGAATATTTTGCGACGCCCCTGTGTAGAGGTCACGGCTCACCGGGGCGCCGCGGCGCACAGTTTGGGAATGACTTTTCTAAGAAATGCAAACATCAACTATTTACCTGTTGCAGAGACTTTTAGACTGCAATGATTCCAAGCCTGGTCAGATGTGCACGTCCAAAAGATACGTCACAGTTCAAGTTATGAAAGAGAAACTCAACAACAATAGGGGATACAAGTTCAAGATCCACGTTGAAAAAAGTGAGATTTTTGTGTAGCTGCGTATGTGTGCGTGCGAGCGCGCATGAGTGCATGTAAGTGCATACGTGTATGTGTGTGTGCACACACGTGTGAACACGCTTACTTACCTGCCTAAATGCTCATTCATTTAAAAAAAATACATATTCAGTAATTGGATTGTTTATCAATCTTCAGCTAATATAGACTTTAAAAAAAAAAATATCTCACTAAAATTTATCTCACTATTAACTTGCTTATCAACTCCTAACTAATCGAGACCTTTTTAACTGTTTATGTTAACATGCGCATCGACTTTCAACTAATATAGACTCTTCAAACTAGTTTTATCATTGTGTGGGTTCCAGGGCACCATTGTAAGAGAAGACAAAAAAAAAAAAAAAATAGACTGCCCGCCTATATAAAAAGTCATAAATGTTGGCTTATTTGGTAAGCTTTCTTAAGAGTTGGACTTCACCCGCCGGAGAGGCAAGGAACCGAAAGTCTGCATACAGATCTTTAAAATGGTTGTGCACACAATACCCAAGTTCTGGAACAACAGAAATGTTTCTGTTAACATACCTATTGACTCTTAAGTTAATATATTCCTCCAACTATTTCACCATTAACATTCCTATTAACTTTCAAACAATGTAGACCTTTAAGTGCCTTTCAGTGTTGAAAAACATCGATTTCCAACTAAAATAGATATTTCCAGCTGTTTCACTGGAACATTCTCATCCACTTTCAAAAGTGGCTACAGCAGTAGTAGTGACTGCAGCTGTTATCGAGAAGTACTAAATTTTAAAAAAAATTTTTGCAAAGGTCCCTTTTCCACGCCTTTAGGTGTATTTTTTTTATAGACCAATTGGCACAAGATGGGTTATGTGGTCAACATCACTTTGGCCGCCTTTACTTCCCAGGACTGCACCCAGTACCCACTCAAGGCTGGGTCGACCTGGGAGTCAAGGGGTACTAAATACAGTGTACTATATAAACTTGACTGGAAAGCTCAACAAATAAAATAGAAAAGACGTGCAGAAATATATTCAAATGTTTGGGCCAAAATCTGTCATCCAAGTACTAAATACAACACAAAACCAACAGACATAAATATAAAATCAGAACTACATAAATTATACGAAAAAAAAAGTTAAAAAAACCCTTCTAGCGCACTGGGCATGTAGGGCTAGACCTATATTTTATAGACCAATCGGCACTTGGTGGGTGATGTGGTCGGCATCACGCAGGCTACCTTTACTTCCCAGGACTGCACCTTGTACCCACATAAGGCTGGGTCGACTTCGGATACAAGGACTGCATAAAGTATCCACTTTTAAATCGCCTTCGACCCATCCGCCTCCCCCCCCCCCCCACCCCCACCCCCTGCATACTAATTCAAATTAAATCTAAAATATAACGTTTTCAATTATTTTATAACTAGCATAAATGTTATTGTTTTTAACTACTTCTTCTTAGTGTTCGGCGACTGTAATGTCTGGCGGAAAGTTCTGGTTGTTCATCCACTTGTTAACTTTGGTTCCAGAACCTGAGTTCTGCATGTACATCTATTTTACACTTTATTTATATGCAGACTTGGTTTTCAACTTCTTGGGCAGATGTACTCTAACCTCAAAGGAAAAACTGCTAATTATTTTTCTTTTATGACATTCCTGTTAGGGGAGGAGCAGGTATCATTATTAGCCCCCCCAACCCCAAAAATGGGTCCTACAACTTACATGAGTCAACATTTGTATAATGTAACAGATGTTCCAACTATTTTATTGTAAACATACACATCAAGCTACAATTTCTTTTCCTTTTTTAAATTTTTTTTATTTCTAGCTGATTATTGAGCAGATAGAACTGTTATAAAGTTTTCAAGTATGTTCCTCTATCATAATGATGCTTAATGACTACACGTTGACATATTTTGGGGAATAAAGATGCATGGCTTCCCATTACCTGTCAAACCCGCATCGTGTTCTTTTATATCCAGTGACAATCATCCAGTCTGCACATTTATGCTAGTTATATTTATTTTTAATCATCTACCTGGGCTCGTGTTCTGTTTATTACTTGCATTTATGTTATGACCATTTTACTAGCTAGTAATGTTTTCAAATAGGACATGAATTTACTTCAGCTGACAGCGCTGATGAGCGACAAGGGCAGCAGCATTGCTTTTTGACAGCGAGACGGCTTTTTTAGGGCCCACTGCAGAATGTTAACAATTCTGAAACCACGGGCTTGTTAAAAGGTCACCTCATGTAGTATAAAACATGGTAAATTGACGGGTATAGCATCAAAGACAACACAACGTGGCTCCCCTGTAACATAGACTAACGCATGTGAAAGGTCACCAAGCATGAATGAAAGGCCAACCATTTATAGCTGCGTAATTCAGTGGCTGTGGATAAAATAATGGCAGTTATTATAAACTGTAGTATAGCCTGGGTGCTCTTAAATGTGTTTACAAGGCTTGCTTAGAAATGGCAACCTCATCAGATGTTGTAAGATGTGTTTACAAGGCTTGCTTAAAAATAGCAACCTCATCAGATGTTGTAAGATGTGTTTACAAGGCTTGCTTAGAAATAGCAGCCTCATCAGATGTTGTAAGATGTGTTTACAAGGCTTGCTTTGAAATAGCAGCCCCATCAGATGTTGTAAGATGTGTTTACAAGGCTTGCTTAGAAATAGCAACCTCATCAGATGTTGTAAGATGTGTTTACAAGGCTTGCTTAGAAATAGCAACCTCATCAGATGTTGTAAGATGTGTTTACAAGGCTTGCTTAGAAATAGCAGCTTCATCAGATTTTGTAAGATATGTTTACATGCCTTGCTTAGAAATAGCAACCTCATCAGATGTTGTAAAATGTGTTTACAAGGCTTGCTTTGAAATAGCAGCCTCATCAGATGTTGTAAGATGTGTTTACAAGGCTTGCTTAGATATAGCAGCCTCATCAGATGTTGTAAGATGTGTTTACAAGGCTTGCTTTGAAATAGCAGCCTCATCAGATGTTGTAAGATGTGTTTACAAGGCTTGCTTAGAAATAGCAACCTCATCAGATGTTGTAAGATGTGTTTACAAGGCTTGCTTAGAAATAGCAACCTCATCAGATGTTGTAAGATGTGTTTACAAGGCTTGCTTAGAAATAGCAGCTTCATCAGATTTTGTAAGATATGTTTACACGCCTTGCTTAGAAATAGCAACCTCATCAGATGTTGTAAGATGTGTTTACAAGGCTTGCTTAGAAATGGCAACCTCATCAGATGTTGTAAGATGTGTTTACAAGGCTTGCTTAGAAATAGCAGCCTCATCAGATGTTGTAAGATGTGTTTCAAGGTTTGCTTAGAAATAGCAGCCTCATCAGATGTTGTAAGATGTGTTTCAAGGCTTGCTTAGAAATAGCAGCCTCATCAGATGTTGTAAGATGTGTTTACAAGGCTTGCTTAGAAATAGCAGCCCCATCAGATGTTGTAAGATGTGTTTACAAGGCTTGCTTAGAAATAGCAGCCTCATTAGATGTTGTAAGATGTCTTTACAAGGCTTGCTTAGAAATAGCAGCCTCATCAGATGTTGTAAGATGTGTTTACAAGGCTTGCTTAGAAATAGCAACCTCATCAGATGTTGTAAGATGCGTTTACAAGGCTTGCTTAGAAATAGCAGCCTCATCAGATGTTGTAAGATGCGTTTACAAGGCTTGCTTAGAAATAGCAGCCTCATCAGATGTTGTATAATGTGTTTACAAGGCTTGCTTAGAAATAGCAGCCTCATCAGATGTTGTAAGAAGTGTTTACAAGGCTTGCTTAGAAATAGCAACCTCATCAGATGTTGTAAGATGTGTTTACAAAGCTTGCTTAGAAATAGCAACCTCATCAGATGTTGTAAGATGTGTTTACAAGGCTTGCTTAGAAATAGCAACCTCATCAGATGTTGTAAGATGTGTTTAGAAGGGATTTGTTTGGAAATGGCAACCTGATTAGATGTTGTAAAATGTGTTTAGAGAGGGTTTGTTTAGAAATAGCAACCTGGTTGGATGTTGTAAGATTTATTTAGAGAGGGCGTGCTTGGAAATGGCAACCTGATTGGATGTTATAAGATTGATTTTAAGGCTTGCTTGGAAATGGCAAATTCCTCTCTAAGAAAACTGTCTCTGTGCATTCATTGTTCTTTTTTTTATTTAAAAAAAAAATATTTTCATTTCTCTTCCAGTGTTTTTTTAAACGATCTAGTATCTCTCTCTCTCTCTCCAAGTCTAACCTTGTCTTGTTATTTCATCCTTTGCACCTCTGCCTGACCTATTGTATATCTCTCGTTAGTATACCTCTTGGCCTGCACATGTTTACTCGGCTAAGCAGGCGTGTGTGTGCAGGCTAAATATGTAAATACATATATAATCTTTAGCACTACACCACACATTACTAAGCATCTGCTTTCCCCACAGGTAACAGTATAACCGAGGAAGGAGTTTTATTTGCCTCAATCGGCGTCTTTGTGGGTGTGATCCTGGGAGTGGTTGTCATCATTGCCATTCTTGCCATTTCTATTCTGTATTGTTGTTGCAAGCACAGGCACGGCGCCAAGAAGAAGACATCCCAAACAGAAGCTACCACTTCCCATGAAAGCCGTTCTCTGGTGCAGCCGTCAGGTATATGTTGATCCCTGTGTACCAGTTTGTTGTTATGTTATCAAAATCGACATCCGATCTGATCCGATGCTTTGCTAAAAAAAAAATATGTCCTGTTCAACCAGCTTCCTAAAAGGAGGGGGGGGGGGGGGGGGGGGGAGCCTTCGGTTATAATTGTAACAGTAGAACATGTACCCATGTTTCTGGTAGGTGTGGCTTTTAGTATATGTGTGGATTTTTTTGCTCTAAAATTTCAATGTTCTCTGAAGCCACGCATTAAAACTAGGCAGCTTTTGCATAGTTGCTTCCCCCTCCAGTGAGTTACTGCGATCTTTTTTGTGTGTTTACTGATGAATTCTTTTTACCTGCAATGTCTTTCTGTCATTTGCGACTATGTTTTAACATAGTCCTATGATCTGATTTCCACAGATCCCACATTTGTTGGTGGCTGGGGAGGGGGGGGGGAGGATGACCAATGCCCCCCCCCCCCCTCCCCCGTCCCAATCCCCAAAAAGCATGTTGTAGAAGTCGACTAAATAGGATATATCCTTTGAAGTCAGAAGGCTTCTGTCTGAGTGGAGGAGGAACCAACAGTCTGCATACAAATACGTCAGATCTGTCAAATGGATGTGCACATAAAACTCAAGTTCTAGAACAAGACCAAAGCCCAGAAGTGGATGAACAACCAGAACCTTCTGACAGAGCTTACAGCCGGTGAAGATGACAAAGAAAATTTCTGCAGTGGATTTTTAAAAATTGTTTGTGAAAGACTGTTCTCTTGGTGTTTGGACAGTGGTAAAAGAGTTGTGTCACTGAATAGACTAAGATCTCCCCATGTAAAACTTCACAAAGAATGCAGTGGGTGCACTGCAGAAAACCTTCATTGTGGCACAGATTGTTTTTCTCAAAGAGAGGTGACTAGTTCCGCTTTCCATTTGTGTTAAATGGCTCGTATTCTGTCATGTTCACACACTGGTCCTCTGTAGGGTTGTCGAGTTTATGCACAAGTTCATGAAACCCTAGTCACGTGCTGGTGATTCTGTGATGACTGTGATTGTGCTACATGCAGCAATAACACATTAGTCATGTTCTCATAGATAAATTTATTCATGCAGCGAAGGGCTGTCATCATCTGGTGGCGACAGGTTCAATTCCAGGCATGGTCACCATAGCTTTCAATTTGAACGTTTTCTAGTGTCTTTGCTGCCCCTATTTCTTGTTAAATTGAAGAGTGACAAACAGTACACAGTGTGTTTATCATGCTCGTCATGTTCTCATGACACTTTCTGTTCATGTTCTCATAACACTTTCTTTTAATGTTCTCATGACACTTTCTGTTCATGTTCTCATAACACTTTCTTTTCATTTTCTCATGACACTTTCTGTTCATGTTCTCATGACACTTTCTGTTCATGTTCTCATGACTGTTTCTGTTCATGTTCTCATGACACTTTCTATTCATGTTCTCATGACACTTTCTGTTCATGTTCTCATGACTGTTTCTGTTCATGTTCTCATGACACTTTCTGTTCATGTTCTCATGACACTTTCTGTTCATGTTCTAATGACACTTTCTATTCATGTTCTCATGACACTTTCTGTTCATGTTCTAGTGACACTTTCTGTTCATGTTCTCATGACACTTTCTGTTCATGTTCTCATGACACTTTCTGTTCCTGTTCTCATGACACTTTCTGTTCATGTTCTCATGACACTTTCTGTTCATGTTCTCATGACACTTTCTGTTCATGTTCTCATGACACTTTCTGTTCATGTTCTCATGACACTTTCTGTTCATGTTCTCATGACACTTTCTGTTCATGATCTCATGATACTTTCTGTTCATGTTCTCATGACACTTTCTGTTCATGTTCTCATGACACTTTCTGTTCATGTTCTCATGACACTTTCTGTTCATGTTCTCATGACACTTTCTGTTCATGTTCTCATGACACTTTCTGTTCATGATCTCATGATACTTTCTGTTCATGATCTCATGACACTTTCTGTTTATATTCTCATGACACTTTATTTTCATGATCTCATGACACTTTCTGTTCATGATCTTGTGACACTTTCTGTTCATATTCTCATGACAATTTCTATATTTACAACAACTGTTATTGACATTTACTCATAACACTTACTTCTATACCTATGACACTACAGTTCTTTATTCAAGCCAGTGCATTTTAACTTATTATATCTACCAAATACTTACAAATAATCCTTACCTGCACAGAACTGCAGGTTTTACCAAATTAGCAAAGCAATCAGTTCTTTTTTTCCCCCTGTGTTTCAACCACCCCCCCCCCCCCCCCCCTCCCAAATAGAGCATAGCCCCTCAACCAACTCATGCCAAGGTGTTCTACCCTTTTTGCTATCGCATGCAGTTCTCCTTATGTCCTCCCCATCTTTCTAACTTTATTCTCCAGCTCCCTCCTCCGTGTGTTTTTAGGCCATCCTTTTTTCCTATGCCCCTGTGGATTCCAATGCAAAGACATTCTAGTTATATTGTTCTCCAGTATTCTCAATGTGTGTCCTATCCAATGCTAGCGTTTTTTCTTCACCTCTTGGTCCACTAGAGCTTGCTTAGTTCTCTCCCAAAGCTCTACATTAGCTATTCTATTATACCATTTAATTCCTTCTATTCTGCGCAGGCACCAGTTAATGAATGTCTGTAGTTTATTAGTAATTGCCTTAGTTGTTCTCCATGTTTCCGCCTCATACAGAAGAAATGATTTGACATTAGAATAAAAATGTTTAGTATTTCTTTTAATTTTTTTTTTGACCTCCGCAAATTCCCTAGTGCTATGAAAGCTCCTCTTGCCTTTTGTATTCTTATTTTAATATCTCTATCAGTTCCTCTATCTTTATCTACATTACTGCCCAAATAGGTGTACGACTCCACGTCTTCGAGTGGGGTGCCATTAAAAGAAAACATTACTATTAACCTGATTTTTTTCTCATTATCTTTGTCTTTCCTTTATGGATTTTCAGACCTAGCTGATGTGATCTCGCATCAACTAACACTCTAATTATTACTTCTTTAGAGATTGATCAATGTATCTAGGAGCTTACTGTGTCTACCAATGACTTACAAATAATTCTTACCTGCACCAAACTGCAGGTTTTACCAAACTGGCAAAGCAATAACTTACACTCTCATTATTATTTCTTTGGAGATTGATTGGGCTATCTAGAATCTGCCATGTATCTGCCATTCAGATTGAGATGTATTCTGAGGGTGTAAAACCTTCAGATAACAGCCCAGAAAATAAAATTACACACGTAAACATACCAGTGACACTTTGATAGCATGCCAGGTTGCTGCCACTACTTATATTTGAGATAATTTCTTGTGTGCTCGAGCCACTTCAAATAATTGTGCTGTATTTATTTCCAGCCCCGCCTCCTGATATCGAGGATCCGCACTGGGTACTACATCAACAAGGGCATCTCTACCCAGTCTATTGGCCTTACCAAAACGGCCAGCCTCCTCCACCCTATGTGCCCCCACCGCCATATCAGCCAGATGGGATCTCTCCACAGGAACAGGAACTAGCAGGCGGTCAGCAGCAGACAGGGGGAGGGAAGCCAAACTAATTCCAGGGGATGTAATTCTGAGCTTTAATTGATGTGACCAATAGGAAACAGGAAGGAATTGTCTTATCTTGTTTTGACTATTCACTGGCCGCCTGAGGGCAGCTAGTTAGGGTACTGTATGATCATTTACTGTCCCACAGATTCAGTATTTTCTCTTATGATGGCTGTCTTGTTGTGGCTATTAAAATTCCTTGCCATTGTATAATAGTTCTCATAAATCCATTTGCTTTAATATTTATTAATCGGTCTGTACCAAGACTAATTCATCCAACTGCATCAAGACATTTCAGCCAATTTATATCAAGACATACCTGTCCAATTGACTGTCAGTGAGACTTGACACTTCATATGTAGCAAGACTTACCAGTCCAATTCACTGTCAGTGAGACTTGTCACTTCATATGTAGCAAGACATACCAGTCCAATTCACTGTCAGTGAGACTTGTCACTTCATATGTAGCTAGTCTTACCAGTATGTCATTTGAAGACTCATCAATCAACCTTGCTCAAGATTATCAAATGATCTCTATTAAAACTTTACATCCATACTGAGGCTCACCAACAAGTCATTAGTCTGTCTGTACCAGGACTTACCTGCATATCAGTACCAGGATTATTTATCATTTCATTCATACCAATGCTTAACAGTCCATCTGCACCTAGACTTACCAATCCCTTGGCATCACGACATTCTGTCTGCATTAAGACTTACCAGTCCTTCTGCATCAAGACTTATCATTCTGTCTACATCAAGACTTACCAGTCCTTCTGCATCAAGACTTATCATTCTGTCTACATCAAGACTTACCAGTCCATCAACATTAAGACTTACCCAGACACATCAGTCCATCAGTACCAATACTTACCACATCATTTGTATCGAGACTTATCACATATTTGTATTAAATCTTATCATCCATTTGTATCAAGACTTATCATCCAAATTGTATTAAGACTTATCATCCATTTGTATCAAGATGTCTCATCCAGATTGTATTAATACTTACCAAACAATTGCATCAACACTTATCATCCATTTCCATTGAGACTTACTTATCTATTTTTATCCAGATCTTCCTAAGACTCTGAAGTCAGATATTTAACTGTGGGAAAGCATGGACAGTTGTCTAAGCTTCACTCCCACTAAATGACCAAATCATATTATTGTCATCATTAAAATGTAGCAGGGTCCCTTGTAGAATACGGCTGCCATCACAGCACACTGATAGAAGCTCTGTCTCTTGTCAGCTCTTCCGTCTCATGAACTTTCCTGCCTAAAGCATCTTTTAGTTTCTGTGGCCATCTTCCTCCTAGCTGCCATAAGCTTACATTATTCAGTTGTTGTTTTAAAAAAAAATATTCTTGCACTGTTCTTGTGGTCACTTGAATCTCACAGTTTCAAACTGTCTCAATGACACCAATATTTCCTCCCAGTCTTCAACTTCAGATTCCACAATCTACCTCTGAACTGAATCAGTTACTCTGGCTGGCATCTTTTGTGTCTCTAGTGATAGTGTTATGTTCTAGTAGAGAGAGGAATGAGAATCATAGCCCAAAGATGTTATGACACGCTAGTTAGGGGGCAGTAGATGTTTTCATTCAACAACCCCCCCCCCCCCCCCTTTTCCTTTTATGGAAATAGTTCTCTGGAACTCACAGGAAGATGTAGAGGTAAGAAAGCTAGTTCCTTTTCTTGCTGCCTCTTGGACTGCCTTGTTTACTCAAAAGGAAAGCTAAAACTACTAATCTAGGAGCAATGCTATACATCAACATCAAGTGTACAATCAGATAAAAGCCAGGTGAGCTGCAGCTGATTTCAGTTTAACAACAGGTGACTAGTTTAAACGAAAACGTTAAAACTTACAAATTCAACATAAAGTCAGAAAAAAAATTAATTGCCCCATTGCTTCGACTAGAATCAGTTTTAAAAATAATCCTTTGAATGAGGTTTATTTGTCTGTCTGCCTGTTTGTATGTTTCTCTATTTGTCTGCCTATTTGTCTGCTTACAATACTAAATCCAACTCAAAATCATAGTAGTTGTAAATGTGACTAATTAGAGGTTTGCTGAAATTGTTGGGTTGAAAGGCGCAAATATTGCAGCCTAGCTGTAAATCAAACACAACGTGCAAACACATTTTTTTAGGTCATGTGCAAATGAAGAAGAAATTTACTATACATTTGTGAAAGATGTACAACCAAGAGAAATTCTATACTGAGTTCAATCTAAGCTTAAAAATGATGGCAAAAATCTGTCCTGGCAGAAGACATTAGATTCACTGACTCATCTATGTTGGATTGCTGTTTTACATTTGCAACTGCCTGTTGCACTACTATAACTGTGCAATATAGCTGAAAGGGGTTTCTGGAATTTGCTTTTTGCTGGATTCATTTTTATAGTGGCTATTTGAATCACTGGGTATTTGTATTACAAATTTAGAAGGAAGAAAAAACGAAATAATTCAGCTCATTCTCTTACATGCAGATATGTTTACTGTTTCTTTATGCAGTCTAATTTTTATTCTGTTTTCCTCTGTCTCCATTCCTATTTATTTGGTTTTTTTCCCCTGGTAATTTCCTATGAATATTTTGTGTTATCCGAAGTCGTGCTGCTATTGTGGATATGATGAAGTCTTACTTATGTGATATTTTATGTGAATGTGTCTCTCTACTAAATGAGGTCACCTTGGATAGCAAGGCCTATAAGGAAGTACTTGGCCGGGCTGTATAAAAACTCTAATTAGAACTTCTCTGAAAATTTTTCATGGGATTTGGGATTTGTTCTGTGAAAATCAGAAGCACCAGAACTAGACGTTTTGTGCACACTGAAAATCCCCCTTCTCCGAAAGCAGGGGGGGGGGGGGGGGGGGGGTGGGGGGGCTAAGCTGAACCCCACCCCAGTCGACACCCCCTCCCCCCTTTCCCCACCAGCAACCATGCATAGCAGTTATTTTTCTGTTTTCAAAGACTTTTTCATACATTTCATATCAGTTTAAAAATACATAGCCTTATACATAGCAAATATATATTTGCCATTAAGCACATTATTATTGTTATTATTATTAACCTCTTAAGCAATGCCTAGATCCATGGAGAACTCCCTTTTTAAAACAAAAAATGTGTAAAGGGACTGAGCCCTTTAATATTCTCTGTGTCAGCACTCCTGGTTGGATTATGACCTACCTTCAGCTAGCAGCTTGGGTGTGGTTGTGGGTGGGGTTTGAATCTCAGTAGTGTCTCTACTGCTTCTTCCAGCCGTCTATGTTCCCTTATTTTACATAAAAACTTTATGTTACGGTCAACATTTTTCCATAAGCATTTTCACAAGATCTTACGAACTAGATGAGTTAAATATAGCTGAACAATTCAGAGAATCAAATACATTGTGTGATGTAAATACATAATAAATATTGTGGCTGTTGAAAGCTGTACTTTTGCAGTAGTCTGAACAAATTTATGTTCCAGTGATTAAAATGTTAATTTTTTTTTTCTGATTGTAAAATTTAAGTATTTAAATGCTTTCGTACAACCTGTAAACATATGTTGAGTTAATCACTTTTATTATCATTATTCTACAAATGACATGTAAGCTTATACGATCATAAAACAAGGTGTGTGTCATGTAATCTCACTGGTAAGGAAACGGTATCTGGTATAGATACAATTTGCTAAAAGATATGTATAAAGTCTGGTTTTTTTTTTCCTTTTTCTGGAAGTGTGCAACAGTTTGCAGTACCGGCACATGTTTTAGGCATAATTTCCTCAAAACGTGATTTCTCCCCAGACCGTAATGATCTATTTGTGCCTCTGCACTGAGATCTAAACAGACTGAACAAACTCTACAACAGCACGATATAATTCTAAGGTTTAAGCAGCCAGAAGAGCAAGAAGAAGAACCTTATTTCCCCTTCAACACCTAAAGCGGTCGAAAAAGAAAATCCAGTAACTATTTTTATCAGACTGGGTTTTACCAAGTGTTGTCAAACATTAACTCCCAAGAAATGAGACAGCCATGGAGGTTCACCCAGTGTTGTAAAATGTTAACTCTCAAGAAATGAGACAGCCATGGAGGTTCACCCAGTGTTGTAAAACGTTAACTCTCAAGAACTGAAAAAGCCATGGAGGTTCACCCAGCGTTGTTTAACGTTAACTCTCAAGAAATGAGACAGTCATGGAGGCTTAATGGCTATATGCTCACCTACCATTTAAAATGTATCTTGATTTCTAGGTCGACACAGCCTAAATAGGTTACCTCTTGTCCTGGGAAGTAAAGGCGGCCGGTGTGATGTAAACCATACTAGCCACTGAGTGATGATTAGTTTTAAAAAAAAACATGAGTCTAACATCATATTCCTAATGTTCTAATTGTTTGAAAAATGTCAGTTACTTTTTACTGAAGAACTGCATTTAGTTGTAGCAGTAGTGACTTAATCAGTGATATCTTGTTCTAATTTGTCTGTGTTATAAATGGAATGCATAGAAAGAGATTTGGTCTTTGTGATATTGGCTATATATGTTTGTCTATTGGCTATATATGTTTGTCTATTGGCTATATATGTTTGTTTACACTTTTGGCTATTTAACATTGTGTGTTAATATTATGTGTTTTATTATGTGTTAATAATAACATATTATAAGAACAGAGTTTAACCAGATACAAATCTGTGGCACTTTTCATTTACATATATGTGCAATGGATTTTACAATTTGGTAATTTATTAAATATACATTTGTGCGTATGTGCAATAACCAATATTATTTGTATGTGGTTCGTACATACTGACCAATGAAAGACATACATTCACAGCATTTATGTGTTTTCTGGTGTATGTATGGTAATGATAGATGTGAGTATGACATTGATTGATGTATGTATGTTAAGGATTGATGTATGTATGTTAATTATATATTATGTACATTAATGATAGATATATGTATGTTAATGATGTATGTATGTTATTGATAGATGTATGTATGTAAATGATAGATGTATATATGATATTGATAGATATATGTATGTTAATGATAGATATATGTATGCTAATGATAGATGTATGTATATTAATGACAGATGTATGTTTGTCATTTCTAGATGTATGTATGGTAATGATAGATGTATGTATGTTATTGATATATGTACTATGTTAATGATAAATGTATGTATGCAAATGATAGATGTATGTATGCTAATGATAGATGTATGTATGCTTATGATAGATGTATGTATGTTAATGATAGGTATATGCATCCTATTCACAGATGTATGTATTTTAATCATAGATGTATGCATATTATTGATAAATGTATGTATGTTAATTATAGATGTCTGCATGATAATGATAAATGAATTTACGTTAAGGATAGATGTATTTATGTTAATCATGTGTGTATGTTAATCATAGATTTCCGTATATGTTATTGATAGATGTATGTATGTTATTGACTGATGTGTGTATGTTAATGATAGATCTATGTATGTTATTGATAGACATATGTATGTTATTGATAGATGTATGTATGTTTTTGATAGATCTATGTATGTTAATGATAGATGTATGTATGTTATTGATATATCTATGTATGTTAATGATAGATGTATGTATGTTATTGATAGATGTAGGTATGTTAATGATAGATGTATGTATGTTATTGATATATCTATGTATGTTAATGATAGATGTATGTATGTTATTGATAGATGTAGGTATGTTAATGATAGATGTATGTATGTTATTGATATATCTATGTATGTTAATGAGAGATGTATGTATGTTATTGATAGATGTAGGTATGTTAATGATAGATGTATGTATGTTATTGATATATCTATGTATGTTAATGATAGATGTATGTATGTTATTGATAGATGTAGGTATGTTAATGATAGATGTATGTATGTTATTGATATATCTATGTATGTTAATGAGAGATGTATGTATGTTATTGATAGATGTAGGTATGTTAATGATAGATGTATGCATGTTATTGATATATCTATGTATGTTAATGATAGATGTATGTATGTTATTGATAGATGTAGGTATGTTAATGATAGATGTATGTATGTTATTGATATATCTATGTATGTTAATGAGAGATGTATGTATGTTATTGATAGATGTAGGTATGTTAATGATAGATGTATGCATGTTATTGATATATCTATGTATGTTAATGATAGATGTATGTATGTTATTGATAGATGTAGGTATGTTAATGATAGATGTATGTATGTTATTGATATATCTATGTATGTTAATGAGAGATGTATGTATGTTATTGATAGATGTAGGTATGTTAATGATAGATGTATGCATGTTATTGATATATCTATGTATGTTAATGATAGATGTATGTATGTTAATGATAGATGTATGTATGTTATTGATAGATGCTTTATTTTCAACTGCCACTTGTGGTATAAATGCCTTGGGAAACTGAAACTGAATGAGATGAGTTCAAGAAGGGCGAAGGGAAAAAAAACTGCCTGGACAACTGCTGGGATAAATTGTTTTAAGACAAAGAAGTTGGTGATATATTGGGCACATCCTGAGGACAATTAAACAGAAAATCATCAGACAGGCACTTAAATGGATTGAGGAGATGAGAATGTCCAAAAGAACCCTTAGACAAATGCTGAGAGCGGCCAAAAGTGCTTGACTGGTTTTATCCGTGATATTCAAACAATTGTAAAGGATAGACAGGAACGGAGGAATAGTCTGTAAGCCCTATGTGACATGTATGGGCACAAAATGTTTACTGTTTGTAGACCTTAGAGTTATGATTATGTGATGTAATTGTTTTCACAGTGTAACAGTATTCCGTTTATTTTAATGTTTGTGTTCTTTTGAATTACTTAAAACACAACAACATATGCGTATATATCTGTCTATTGTATTCTTATTTCATGAACATGTTAAATGTTCCAGTTCTGACTCCTAATTGATCTAATGAGTTTCTAAAGCCGTTCCCTTGTGGGATGCAATTTTTCATTATTTGAAGCCCCACCCTGGCTTTTGTCGGGGGCCCTGAATATAGCCGGGACATAAATATGGCCATGACGGCTGAAAGGGGTTTCTGGGACCTCTCCACGGGTGATCCTCATCCGCATGGTGGTACTTTGTGTCACTAGATGTTTATCGCTTGTGTGATGTCTTGGTGGGATACAACTGACTTACCTACCTACCTGAGTGCGTGGTCAAATTTGTCTATTTAATTTTTAAATTTCTTTTTTAGTTATAATGTGCAGTCAGGGATTTTCAAAGTTTTTGTCTAGTTTGGTTAGAAGAAATTTATAAAAATTATATATGAAAAATTTATGAACTATTATAGATTTCAGAGAAAGAACTTTGTAGTAGCGTCTAGCCACTATGCCATGTTGACTCCCATTATCCATTACTAGTTAATTAGTATTTGTTTTAATCATTCTCTACGGAAACAGAGACAGACTCTCTGGGAATCCCCCCCCCCCCCCCCCCCCCAATATATGAAACTCTTCCTGTAAATTGCTGCAAAAAAGTTATGGCTGCTCTGCTGCTTCTGGACTTAAACCTTGTTTCAGATCTTGAGTTTGGCCTACATTTGTTTTACAGATCAGCTTATTCTTATGCAGACTGTTGGTTTCTCACCTCTCAGGCAGATACACTCCAAGTTTGAAGGAGCACCCCTAATTAGTTAACTTTAATGACAGACTTGTTGGGAGGGGGGGCTGGGTTTATTCTTGTGTGTGCCCTATATTGTGGCAACAGAACCCACACGGGGAATATGCAGCATACAAATGACAAATGGGCATATTCACACTAATTAAACTGTTTTTTATTAACACTGCAAGGTACGAGACACAGTGTCAAGATCTTTAGGTTTGTGTTGCTTATTTGTTCAGTATTACCAATTAGATGTTAGAATTTAACCAGCTGCTCTTGCCTTTTGTATTCATATTTTAAAAACTATCCATTTCCTGCAGTTGAAAGTCATCCCCATGCCACAGTAGCAGCCCTAGTCTCCATTCTCATACTGTAGGGTAACTCACACATAGTGGCTTCCTGTTATGTCTGTGGAAAGTTAGCTTCTTGTTATGTCATGTCTGTGGAAAGTTAGCTTCTTGTTATGTCATGTCTGTAGAAAGCTAGCTTCTTGTTATGTCATGTCTGTGGAAAGATAGCTTCTTGTTATATCTGTGGAAAGATAGCTTCTTGTTATGTCATGACTGTGGAAAGTTAGCTTATTGTTATGTCATGTCTGTGGAAAGCTAGCTTCTTGTTATGTCATGTCTGTGGAAAGATAGCTTCTTGTTATATCTGTGGAAAGATAGCTTCTTTTTATGACTGTGGAAAGTTAGCTTCTTGTTATGTCTGTGGAAAGCTAGCTTCTTGTGTTGTCTGTGGAAAGCTAGTTTCTTGTTATGTCTGTGGAAAGCTAGCTTCTTGTTATGTCTGTGGAAAGCTAGCTTCTTGTGTTGTCTGTGGAAAGCTAACTTCTTGTTATGTCTGTGGAAAGCTAGCTTCTGTGTTAAAGTGGAAAACTTCTTGTTATGTCTGTTGTCTGTTGTCTGTGGAAAGCTAGTTTCTGTGTATGTCTGTTGAAAGCTAGCTTCTTGTGTTGTCTTGTGCTTCTTGTTATGTCTGTGGAAAGCTAACTTCTTGTTATGTCTGTGGAAAGCTAGCTTCTTGTTATGTCTGTTGAAAGCTAGCTTCTTGTGTTGTCTGTTGAAAGCTAGTTTCTTGTTATGTCTGTTGAAAGCTAGTTTCTTGTGTTGTCTGTGAAAGCTTCTTGTTATGTCTGTGTTGAAAGCTAGTTTCTTGTTATGTCTGTGTCTGTGGAAAGCTAGCTTCTTGTGTTGTCTGTTGAAAGCTAGTTTCTTGTTATGTCTGAAAGCTAGCTTCTTGTGTTGTCTGTTGAAAGCTAGCTTCTTGTCTGTTGAAAGCTAGTCTGTGTTGTCTGTTGAAAAAGCTAGTTTCTTGTTATGTCTGTGGAAAGCTAGCTTCTTGTTATGTCTGTGTGAAAGCTAGCTTCTTGTGCTGAAAGCTAGCTTCTTGTGTTGTCTGTTGGAAAGCTAGTTTCTTGTGTTGTCTGTTGAAAGCTAGTTTCTTGTGTTGTCTGTTGAAAGCTAGTTTCTTGTGTTGTCTGTGGAAAGCTAGCTTCTTGTGTTGTCTGTTGAAAGCTAGCTTCTTGTTATGTCTGTTGAAAGCTAGTTTCTTGTTTCTTGTGTTAGGTTGAAAGCTAGCTAGTCTGTGGAAAGCTTCTTGTGTTGTCTGTTGAAAGCTAGCTTCTTGTTTTCTTGTGTATGTCTGTTGAAAAGCTAGCTTCTTGTGTGTCTGTTGAAAGCTAGCTTCTTGTGTTGTCTGTGGAAAGCTAGCTTCTTGTGTGTTGAAAGCTAGTCTTCTTGTGTTGTCTGTTGAAAGCTAGCTTCTTGTGTTGTCTGTTGAAAGCTAGTTCTTGTGTTGTCTGTTGAAAGCTTCTTGTGTTGTCTGTTGAAAGCTAGCTTCTTGTGTTGTCTGTTGAAAGCTAGCTTCTTGTGTTGTCTGTTGAAAGCTAGCTTCTTGTGTCTGTTGAAAGCTGTCTGTGTGAAAGCTAGCTTCTTGTGTTGTCTGTTGAAAGCTAGCTTCTTGTTATGTCTGTTGAAAGCTAGCTTCTTGTGTTGTCTGTTGAAAGCTAGCTTCTTGTGTTGTCTGTTGAAAGCTAGCTTCTTGTGTTATGTCTGTTGAAAAGCTAGCTTCTTGTTATGTCTTGAAAGCTCTTCTTGTGTTGTCTGTTGAAAGCTAGTTTCTTCTTGTTATGTCTGTTGAAAGCTAGCTTCTTGTGTTGTCTGTTGAAAGCTAGCTTCTTGTTGTCTGTGGAAAGCTAGTTTCTTGTGTTGTCTGTTGAAAGCTAGTCTTCTTGTGTTGTCTGTTGAAAGCTAGTTTCTTGTGTTGTCTGTTGAAAGCTAGCTTCTTGTGTTGTCTTCTAGCTTCTTGTGTTGTCTGTTGAAAGCTGTTATGTCTGTTGGAAAAGCTAGCTTCTTGTGTTGTCTGTTGAAAGCTAGTTTCTTCTTGTATGTCTGTTGAAAGCTAGCTTCTTGTGTTGTCTGTTGAAAGCTAGCTTCTGTCTGTTGAAAGCTAGCTTCTTGTGTTTTGTCTGTTGAAAGCTAGCTAGCTTTGTGTTGTCTGTTCTTGTGTTGTCTGTTGAAAGCTAGCTTCTTGTGTTGTCTGTTGAAAGCTAGTTTCTTGTTATGTCTGTGGAAAGCTAGCTTCTTGTGTTGTCTGTTGAAAGCTAGCTTCTTGTGTTGTCTGTTGAAAGCTAGTTTCTTGTTATGTCTGTGGAAAGTTAGCTTCTTGTGTTGTCTGTTGAAAGCTAACTTCTTGTGTTGTCTGTGGAAAGCTAACTTCTTGTGTTGTCTGTTGAAAGCTAGCTTCTTGTGTTGTCTGTTGAAAGCTAGTTTCTTGTTATGTCTGTTGAAAGCTAGCTTCTTGTGTTGTCTGTGGAAAGCTAACTTCTTGTGTTGTCTGTGGAAAGCTAGTTTCTTGTTATGTCTGTGGAAAGCTAGCTTCTTGTGTTGTCTGTGGAAAGCTAACTTCTTGTGTTGTCTGTGGAAAGCTAGTTTCTTGTTATGTCTGTTGAAAGCTAACTTCTTGTGTTGTCTGTGGAAAGCTAGCTTCTTGTGTTGTCTGTGGAAAGCTAACTTCTTGTGTTGTCTGTGGAAAGCTAGTTTCTTGTTATGTCTGTTGAAAGCTAGCTTCTTGTGTTGTCTGTTGAAAGCTAGCTTCTTGTTATGTCTGTGGAAAGCTAGCTTCTTGTGTTGTCTGTTGAAAGCTAGCTTCTTGTGTTGTCTGTTGAAAGCTAGCTTCTTGTGTTGTCTGTTGAAAGCTAGCTTCTTGTGTTGTCTGTGGAAAGCTAACTTCTTGTGTTGTCTGTTGAAAGCTAGTTTCTTGTTATGTCTGTTGAAAGCTAGCTTCTTGTGTTGTCTGTTGAAAGCTAACTTCTTGCTATGTCTGTTGAAAGCTAGCTTCTTGTGTTGTCTGTTGAAAGCTAGCTTCTTGTGTTGTCTGTTGAAAGCTAGCTTCTTGTGTTGTCTGTTGAAAGCTAACTTCTTGTGTTGTCTGTGGAAAGCTAACTTCTTGTGTTGTCTGTTGAAAGCTAGCTTCTTCTTATGTCTGTTGAAAGCTAGTTTCTTGTTATGTCTGTGGAAAGCTAGCTTCTTGTTATGTCTGTTGAAAGCTAGTTTCTTGTGTTGTCTGTGGAAAGTTAGCTTCTTGTGTTGTCTGTAGAAAGTTAGCTTCTTGTTATGTCTGTGGAAAGTTAGTTTCTTGTGTTGTCTGTGGAAAGCTAGCTTCTTGTGTTGTCTGTGGAAAGCTAGCTTCTTGTGTTGTCTGTTGAAAGCTAGTTTCTTGTTATGTCTGTTGAAAGCTAGTTTCTTGTTATGTCTGTTGAAAGCTAGTTTCTTGTTATGTCTGTTGAAAGCTAGTTTCTTGTTATGTCTGTTGAAAGCTAGTTTCTTGTTATGTCTGTTGAAAGCTAGCTTCTTGTGTTGTCTGTTGAAAGCTAGCTTCTTGTGTTGTCTGTTGAAAGCTAGCTTCTTGTGTTGTCTGTGGAAAGCTAGCTTCTTGTGTTGTCTGTTGAAAGCTAGCTTCTTGTGTTGTCTGTGAAAGCTAGCTTCTTGTGTTGTCTGTGGAAAGCTAGCTTCTTGTGTTGTCTGTGGAAAGCTAGCTTCTTGTTATGTCTGTGGAAAGCTAGTTTCTTGTGTTGTCTGTTGAAAGCTAGTTTCTTGTTATGTCTGTGGAAAGCTAGTTTCTTGTGTTGTCTGTTGAAAGCTAGTTTCTTGTTATGTCTGTTGAAAGCTAGCTTCTTGTGTTGTCTGTGGAAAGCTAGCTTCTTGTTATGTCTGTGGAAAGCTAGTTTCTTGTGTTGTCTGTGGAAAGTTAGTTTCTTGTTATTTCTGTGGAAAGTTAGCTTCTTGTGTTGTCTGTGGAAAGCTAGCTTCTTGTGTTGTCTGTTGAAAGCTAGCTTCTTGTTATGTCTGTAGAAAGTTAGCTTTTTGTTATATCTGTCGAAAGTTAGTTTCTTGTTATTTCTGTGGAAAGTTAGCTTCTTGTTATGTCTGTGGAAAGCTAGTTTCTTGTTATGACTGTGGAAAGTTAGTTTCTTGTTATGACTGTGGAAAGCTAGTTTCTTGTTATTTCTGTGGAAAGCTAGCTTCTTGTTATGTCTGTGGAAAGCTAGTTTCTTGTTATGACTGTGGAAAGTTAGTTTCTTGTTATATCTGTGGAAAGCTAGCTTTTTCTTATGTCCATGGAAAGCTAGCTTCTTGTTATGTCTGTGGAAAGCTAGCTTCTTGTTATGTCCATGGAAAGCTAGCTTCTTGTTATGTCTGTGGCAAACTAGCTTCTTGTTCAAACCGTTTCTTTTTTATAGCTTGAAAAACAAACATGGACAGGTAATGCTAGATTTGTAAAGTTTTTTCATATACTCGGCCATGATATAATGAGTTAGGATGCCTAGTTGCTTTTCTCTATGATTTAACTTTCCAGTGAATTTTCAATTTTATCAGACAAGCACAACATGTAATAACCATAATAGTGTCCCCCAAAATTCAGTCTTTAATCTCAAATTCTATGAGTGCCAGCCAGTTTGACACTCACTGCTCCTTACTAAAGAACACATTTTCTGATTCAAATATGAGACTATCATTCCAGCATTCAGCTGCGCACATTGATTATTTATGATCGCCTTAATCCCAAACTTGACCTGCATAAATTTTTGTTTCTTGCTCAAATCTGAGATTAGTTCTCGTTCATTTTTTTGTAAATGCAAATATAATTACTACAGCATTATTGATTTAAACATTAACTTCATTAACAGACTCTCATTTTAAGCAATCAGATTGTATTCAGTCACATGTGGTTATTTGCTTTATAATATTTTATACCGTACTTTGCAGCCTGAGTTTGATCACATTAAGTTCATCTTTTTTTCTTCATTTACTGTAAATGTAACTAATTATTTGGAAAGTTGTGTTGCTATTAACTTTTCCTTTAACAATACGGAGTTTTCATTTTTATTTTTTTATTTTTCTTAACTTGCACATTTTTCAAATATGTGGTTTTAAAAAAAGCCGTTGATTTAAAGAATAACATGTGTTGATTTATTACATGTGTTGGTGTTTATAATGTGATAAGTTACTGGTGAAGATCATAATTCTATTTCCTTCTCAGTTGTTTCAGGAGCAGTGATGGGACAATGAAGAAACAGATTTGTGTGTGTGTGTGTGTGCACGAACGTGTGTGAGCGTGAGTCCCATAAAAATACACTCCATCATAGATAAAACAAAATAAAATTATTCAACTTCTTAACTCTTTCAGTACCGGAAGGTTTGGCAGGAGTTGCTCAAGGAGGGAGACCATCTGTGCCATGGAAATGGCCAGATGTTTAAGAATGCTGTAACCAGACATAAAAAAAGACACATAATGCAATGGTTAGGATTCATGCAGGCATGTGATCAGAGGCGGCCATCACACGCACCAAGCGTCACTTGTGAATCAAAGAGTTATTTAACAAATTTGGAGCTGAGATAGCATGCTATCCTGCTAGTTTAGCAGTCACTGGTGTGAATCGTCACTGAGGTTGATTTTTATGTTTAACCCGGAATGACTCCAGGCTGGTGCCACCTGAAGTGAGTACTAGAAATTATTCTGGTAAGTAACGGTGGCCATTGTTACACTGACCACATCCTTTATTGAGTAAAATAAGGGACCTTTTCCATGTCTTAGGCATATTGGGTATATAGTGCTATCAACCAATCGGTATGCGGTGAGCGATGTAGTCAGCATCACCTTGGCCACTTTTACTTCCCAGGACTTCATATGGTACCCATTTGAGACTAGGGCCTGGGAGCCAAGGTCATTTTATTAAGAAAAGAACTCTATTTTATCAAACTTGAGCTCACAACCTTATAGGCCTGCAGGTAAGCATCTAGCCACCAGGCCATCTGGTAATCTGGTAGTCTTAGTTTCAGCTTCATAGCAAACGGGTCACCCCATCTTTACTCCGCTCCTGTGCCAACGAAAAACACACAGAATGTTTATCACAGTCCCTTGTGGAAAGATTGACAGACTGCTGTCTCAGCAAATCTAGCATACACACACATTAAAAGCATACAGTAGCCATCCGAAGTTCTAACACAAATGCAGTTCCTCATTGATGGTAGCAGAAGTCACCAAAAGATCAGCATTTGCACATGCGATCAATTTTAATCACATACGGGCACCACCAACATTGCGACAACCGGTATCATGCCATTTTCTAAATCTACAATTCACACCACCAGGTTGGTCACAGTTGAAAAACATTCCAAATAAAATCCGCAGCTCACAACGTGATGGTTGATTATTATACAAGACAATGGGAATGACGCCATATATATAGAGCACACCTGAATGCATGCAAAAGAGTCCATACCCTCATATAAGTGTAATATTTCCTACAGGTATTTATTGGAAAAGTATATTTATTGTTAACTTAGTTAAACTGTGTAAATCTGGTTATTCTCATTAAAGTACATTGGTATCTTGGTATATGTCCTTTTTTCTGTTTCAGAGGTTTGGACTTTTACCAGACAGGATGTTTACAAAATATATTTTCCCATAAGAAATAAAGGAATAACTAACCAGTTCCCATGAAACAAATCCTATAGTTATTGGCAAATTATACATCAATGGGGTTGTTGTAAAATAATTTAAACACTGCTTCATATTAAAACATATAAATACAAAAGAAATTAGATAAGAGATAAATGAACATTTGACCTTGCTGAGTAGAATAGTTAAGTTACTAGGAAAGTGCTGAGAAGGAGGAGGAGATGTTACTGTTTAAAAGGAAAATCCCCTTCCATTGAAACAAGAAATCTGAAAATGTGGTGTTGTTTCTCTTTCTTTCTTTTTATCTGTCTCTTTTGCTACTTGGACTTGACTGAGGCTTGCCAGGCTTGACTTTCACTAAAACTCTGTCTAAAATACTTTGTTTCTGCCTTCTGCTCAGGATGTTTCCAAAATGTGACTTGTCTGGTCATTCCATACAATGCTATAGAGGCTTGTCTGGTCATTACATACAATGCTATAGGGGCTTGTCTGGTCATTACATACAATGCTATAACGGCTTGTCTGGTCATTCCATACAATGCTATAGGGGCTTGTCTGGTCATTACATACAATGCTATAACGGCTTGTCTGGTCATTCCATACAATGCTATAGGGGCTTGTCTGGTCATTCCATACAATGCTATAGTGACTTGTCTGGTCATTACATACAATGCTATAGTGGCTTGTCTGGTCATTCCATACAATGCTATAGCGGCTTGTCTGGTCATTCCATACAATGCTATAGCGGCTTGTCTGGTCATTCCATACAATGCTATAGTGACTTGTCTGGTCATTCCATACAATGCTATAGTGACTTGTCTGGTCATTACATGCAATGCTATAGGGGTTTGTCTGGTCATTACATACAATGATATAGTGGCTTGTCTGGTCATTCCATACAATGCTATAGCGGCTTGTCTGGTCATTCCATACAATGCTATAGTGGCTTGTCTGGTCATTCCATACAATGCTATAGTGACTTGTCTGGTCATTACATGCAATGCTATAGGGGCTTGTCTGGTCATTCCATACAATGCTATAGTGACTTGTCTGGTCATTACATACAATGCTATAGTGGCTTGTCTGGTCATTACATACAATGCTATAGTGGCTTGTCTGGTCATTCCATACAATGCTATAGGGGCTTGTCTGGTCATTCCATACAATGCTATAGTGGCTTGTCTGGTCATTCCATACAATGCTATAGAGGCTTGTCTGGTCATTACATACAATGCTATAGGGGCTTGTCTGGTCATTCCAGACAATGCTATAGTGGCTTGTCTGGTCATTACATACAATGCTATAGGGGCTTGTCTGGTCATTCCATATAATGCTATAGGGGCTTGTCTGGTCATTCCATATAATGCTATAGGGGCTTGTCTGGTCATTCCATACAATGCTATAGTGGCTTGCCTGGTCATTACTTACAATGCTATAGTGGCTTGTCTGGTCATTCCATACAATGCTATAGGGGCTTGTCTGGTCATTCCATACAATGCTCTAGTGGCTTGTCTGGTCATTACATACAATGCTATAGTGGCTTGTCTGGTCATTCCATACAATGCTATAGGGGCTTGTCTGGTCATTACATACAATGCTATAGGGGATTGTCTGGTCATTACATACAATGCTATAGGGGCTTGTCTGGTCATTACATACAATGCTAAAGTGGCTTGTCTGGTCATTCCATACAATGCTATAGTGGCTTGTCTGGTCATTACATACAATGCTATAGGGGCTTGTCTGGTCATTACATACAATGCTATAGGGGCTTGTCTGGTCATTACATACAATGCTATAGGGGCTTGTCTGGTCATTACATACAATGCTATAGGGGCTTGTCTGGTCATTACATACAATGCTATAGTGGCTTGTCTGGTCATTCCATACAATGCTATAGTGGCTTGTCTGGTCATTACATACAATGCTATAGGAGCTTGTCTGGTCATTCCATACAATGCTATAGGGGCTTGTCTGGTCATTACATACAATGCTATAGGGGCTTGTCTGGTCATTCCATACAATGCTATAGGGGCTTGTCTGGTCATTCCATACAATGCTATAGGGGCTTGTCTGGTCATTACATACAATGCTATAGGGGCTTGTCTTGTCATTACATACAATGCTATAGGGGCTTGTCTGGTCATTACATACAATGATATAGGGGCTTGTCTGGTCATTACATACAATGATATAGGGGCTTATCTGGTCATTCCAGACAATGCTATAGGGGCTTGTCTGGTCATTACATACAATTTTATAGCGGCTTGTCTGGGCTTTGTTGGGGTGTTACTTATCTGCAAATTTTCCAACATCCATCCATTGAGCAAATATTTTCCTGGTTAATGAAGTAAGAGTCTCTTTCTATGCTCTCCTCCTCCTTCAAGTTTTAGCACGTGAGTCAAATCCAAACAAAGGTTGTACAGTAAAACTTCAATTAACCGTCACTCGTTTAACTGTCAACTTCAGTTATCTATCATCATCTAAAAAAGGTTCAGTTCCTAACCAAAAACCTACAACTAGCCACTCAGAAAAAGAAACCAAATTATCAAAGTGTATCGACTGGTTTGAAATGCAAGAGGAGACAAATGCAGCACAGATCCTACTTGTGTGTAAGATACGGAACATGGACGCACAGAAATCTTGAGCATCAAAGACACAAAAGGAGATGACAGACTATTTGAAAGTAACATTGGTTTATAATATTACAATACATTTCTGTAACTGCTACCCTTATGTTGAAGTTTATATTGATCGTTATGTAAAATTACATACAATATGAATTATTATTCACTTTTAAAGGATTTTATTTTCATTTTCATCGCAAGCCCGCAGTGAAGTCTCTTACTTTTTATATACATTAGGAGATTTCTGTTATCCATCTATTCTGTTACCTGTCACAGCCCTAATCCAGACAGTGATGGTTAGTCAAAGTTTAATATCTAAAAAGCAAAACTGTAAGTATGTAAACAGGACGTATACTAAGTTGGATTTAATAGAATGCATGACGTATACCAGGTACCACTATATATAACTTTGGTCAGCTGTGAACAATCTACTGGTGGTCTAATTAATACATATTTGCTGTTAACTTCAGTATAGTGTGTATACCTGTCAACAGTCTACTGTTTAAACACACATCAACAATTAAGTTATATAAACAAAGGCAACATTCATCTTTTAAATCAGTATAATAAAGAATCACAGATGTATAGGTATTACTCGTTTTTTTATTTTGTCTCATGGGCAAATCATTTATGATTTATTATTCCATACATGATGCCAAACTGTCCACCATCTTCTCTCCTGGTCTATCTCTGCCTCACTTCCACTCCGACTGTCCGGTTGTCACGATCAACTCCACAAGGTTGCTGAAGGTACAGGCGGACATAGTTACCAACGCCACATGGCATAAAGGAGGAAGGAAGAAGTGGGAGGAGTAGGAGAAGAAGAAGAGGAGAAGCAGAAGCATTGTCTTGATTTAGTTTATCAAGGATTAAGTTCTTGGGTTTTAATAAACATTAGTCACATCTGCTTTCAATTCTTCTGCTGTTGCCTTTACTGAACTCATTCAGTAAATTGCCATTACTGCAGATATTTACCACTTTTGCAGTGTAGGTCTTTAGTCTTTGGGCCTAAGGATTTGTGGCTTGTGCTGTCGCCACCAACTGTGCAGGTTAGGATTTTATTGATGCCCCTAACAGAAAAAAAAAATCCTCAACCTTACTGAGAATTTGAACCCGGTTCTCTTGCTTGACAGCCCACAGCATTTTAACTGTTCGGCCAGCCAATACTCACTTTTTTCAGTGCCAGAAAATATCAAAGCCAGTACCCAAAAGGCATATAACCACTGGGAATAATCACAGGTTCATTGCTTCTATAGAAAAGAAATAAATGCAGCTTCTGGGGTAGCCAGATTTCATTAACATGTTTTGACCAAATCTAAACAGTAAGAGAACTCATAATAAGATGGTTGAAATTCAAAGAGGAGGATGTTAAGGTACTGGTTGCTAACAATTTCATGTGAGCAAACTGTACTCTGACAACTCGTGATTTCTTGAGCAAGGCATATGAGCTGTTGGATTTCTCCCATACCCATCTTTACTTTAGTGGGCTTTCTGAAAGGTGTGTTCCAGATAAGAGAGGATTTACCTGTGAATTTCGCAAGCCAAATCTAGGCCATCATGTGCCAAAAAAGCAACATGGCAGCAAACCAGCCATAAGGTAGAAGATCAGCCTCATAAACATCTTACTGACACTCACAAGGAAGCCCTTGCATCTGATTTTGTAAGTGGGATAAGAGGAGAATGATCACTGAATTTCTTTCCTGTAGTAGCTGTTGGTATGAGCCATATTATACTGCCATTTGAATTCTGCAATCCCTACAAGCCACATAATGTTTGTTTTTTTCTTCTCTGGGCTGTTACTCGATGGTGTGCTTACTTCTTTGACTTGGAGTCACATTCAGGATAGCAAGCCAACAGGGCAAATCTTAGATAACCTATTCAACCTCCTTCTTCTCAAAGTCCATGCCGTGTGGCGTTGGTAGTCATGTCTATCCACAACCTTCTGTCTCATGCACTTTCAATCAACTCTGACACAGATGATCCTCCATGCCATGAGACTGTCCAGCATCTGTTCTCTCAGTTGTCCTCTGCCTCTTCTCCCCCTTCAGCTTTCCTACTGTTATGATGCATTTCAGTTTTCTCCTTCTCATCACATGACCAACTAATGTAGTTTATCTCTTTCTGATGTGGGCAATCAGTTCTATTCGGAAGTCACTTTCTTTCCAGTCATCCTCATTACTCTTTTTTTACAAATCTGTCCAGGGTATTATCATTCGTCTATAAAACCACATCTCTACAGTTTCCAAATAATTTTCACTAATGTACTAACTGTCCATGATTCACTTCTATATATCAGGATAGGACTTATACAGCTTTTAAGAATTCTCTTTCTCGACTCAAATGACAAAGAAAGACGCATAAAATATTCTTCTTTTTGTATAATGCTATATTTGCTTGAGCTATTCTACATTTAATTTCTTTTACACATCTTCCATCGGATGTTATGTAAGTATATCAACTTGCTTGAGGTTTGTCCCATTTACTTTGATGTTGTATTTCAGAAGGTCAGTTTTCTTAGTTAGTAGTTACTATTACTTCTGTTTTTCTGCTGTTTAAACTAAGATACCTGTTGTCACTTTTCGTTACAATTGTATCCATCATTTCTTACATATGTTATTTTTTCAGTGATAAAAACGATATCGTCAGCATATCGCAGGTTGTTAACAAAAAATATGCCCATCAACTGATATTCCTGTCATAGCATGTATGGATCGACTTATTATTTTACTGTACACATTGAATAAAACCTCCTAAGAATGTATAATTAAGGCAACCATATTGACAACACCAGTACTACCGGCACAGATTTTCAGAAAGGAAATCAAAGTTACAACTTAAGAGCATGTGTCTTCTCTGTAGTAACATATAGATGTGTCTTTATTTAAGGAAGAAAATAGGGGCTATTGAGCTGAAATACTTCAGAAAGATTCTCAGAATACAGACATTCTAAAAGATCTGAACATCAAGGAAGTTTGGCCAATAGCATTTTGTCTCGTAAGATGAAATATATTGGCCATATCAAGAACCAAGGCAGATTGGGAAAAAATAATAACAGAAGCCACAGTATCAGGAAGGAGTGGTAGGGGTTGACCAAGACAGAAATAGGCAGAGAATAAAGTGACACACTGGATATGAAAGTGCGGGAGAGCTGGTGAGAGAACGAGTTTCTTTCAGGCAGACCGTTATAAGAATGATGTAGGGAGAGCTGGTAATAGAGTGAGTTTCTTTCAGGCTGACCGTTATAAGAATGATGTAGGGAGAGCTGGTGAGAGACTGTTCCTTTTAGGCAGACCGTTATAAGAATGATGTAGGGAGAGCTGGTGAGAGACTGAGTTTCTTTCAGGCAGACCGTTATAAGAATGATGTAGGGAGAGCTGGTGAGAGACTGTTTCTTTCAGGCAGACCAATTATAAGAATGATGTAGGGAGAGCTGGTGAGAGACTGTTTCTTTCAGGCAGACCGTTATAAGAATGATGTAGGGAGAGCTGGTGAGAGACTGTTTCTTTCAGGCAGACCAATTATAAGAATGATGTAGGGAGAGCTGGTGAGAGACTGTTTCTTTCAGGCAGACCGTTATAAGAATGATGGAGGGAGAGCTGGTGAGAGACTGTTTCTTTCAGGCAGACCGTTATAAGAATGATGGAGGGAGAGCTGGTGAGAGACTGTTTCTTTCAGGCAGACCGTTATAAGAATGATGGAGGGAGAGCTGGTGAGAGACTGTTTCTTTCAGGCAGACCGTTATAAGAATGATGGAGGGAGAGCTGGTGAGAGACTGTTTCTTTCAGGCAGACCGTTATAAGAATGATGTAGGGAGAGCTGGTGAGAGACTGAGTTTCTTTCAGGCAGACCGTTATAAGAATGATGTAGGGAGAGCTGGTGAGAGACTGAGTTTCTTTCAGGCAGACCGTTATAAGAATGATGGAGGGAGAGCTGGTGAGAGACTGTTTCTTTCAGGCAGACCGTTATAAGAATGATGTAGGGAGAGCTGGTGAGAGACTGTTTCTTTCAGGCAGACCGTTATAAGAATGATGTAGGGAGAGCTGGTGAGAGAATGAGTTTCTTTCAGGCAGACCAATTATAAGAATGATGTAGGGAGAGCTGGTGAGAGACTGTTTCTTTCAGGCTGACCATTATAAGAATGATGTAGGGAGAGCTGGTGAGAGACTGTTTCTTTCAGGCTGACCATTATAAGAATGATGTAGGGAGAGCTGGTGAGAGAATGAGTTTCTTTCAGGCTGACCATTATAAGAATGATGTAGGGAGAGCTGGTGAGAGACTGAGTTTCTTTCAGGCAGACCGTTATAAGAATGATGTAGGGAGAGCTGGTGAGAGACTGAGTTTCTTTCAGGGTGACCATTATAAGAATGATGTACTACAAAGGACCCGCTACACAGTAATGATGATGATTACTGCCAAAACTGCCAAGTACTGCCTTTTTTATACTACTTTTGCGGAGGGGGTGGGGGAGGGGGTCTTTGAGCCTAAGGATTTATGGCCACATGGCTAGTGTTGTCGCCACGACTGTGCAGGCGAGGATTTTATTTTGCCCCTGACAGAAAAAATCCCCAGCCTTACCGAGGATTCGAACCCAGGTCTCCCGCTTCAGGGCCCAGCGTTCTAACCGTTTGGCCAGTCGCTCCCCAATGATAAGTAATACCTGGGTTTATCCTGCAGACCTGTGTAGGCAAGGGTATCGATTTTATTGGAATACGATTAAACAACAACAATCCATGTGTGAAGATAAAATAACAATATTAATAGCATACTTTATTGTGCATTGCATTTAAATTCCAACATTCATTATTTAAGATCATAATACATTCAATGATTGAGCAAAGCTGACAATTTTTAATTAATTTTTCAAACTGAATCTATGTTGCATTGACTTTAGACTTCCTATTGTGAGTGTCCACAAAATGTGACTAAAATTCTGTCACAGAACAAAAATATGTGTATACAATCATGCGATTGCACACCTGAAACTGACTGAGGGTCTCAGTCTCTCACTGACTATACTAGCAGAAAACTTGTTTCGCAGGCATAATTCTGTGTCCCAGTGGATGCCTCAAAGCCACAGTTTTCTTGTAGAGATACATTACTAATACAACAAAAACATAAGGATTAAAATTCTTCACACAACAGAAGAATAGCAAACAATATCACAATTTAGCACTTCTGGACTCAACACTTGTGTGTTCCAGAGTTTAACAAAATCAGACAGAGATAGTTAAAAAAAAATCACACATTGAAAGCAGAGGCGGCCAACTGAACACACACAGAGGCATCAACACAGCAGATCTCTGCAATACGGTAGCCTCACAGCTGTTGGAACATATGACTAATTCCAAGGTTCAGGTTGCTGTAACACACTCACATCTTCACATAGGACGGACCCCTGTCCATGCCTTTCAGTGTACTCAACATATAGGGTTAGACCTATATTTTATATACCTATTGGCACTTGCTGGGTGATGTGGTCAGCATCAGGCCGGCCGCCTTCACTTCCCAGGGCCTGTACCTGGTACTCACTCAAGGCCGGGAGCCAAGTTCATTTGTTTTTAAAGAACGTCCAACTCCGTCAGGACTTGTACCCATTACCTTCCGATCCACAGGCAAGCGAATGTCTTCACGTACCATGGTTTTATTCATCATCTCCGTTCTGTGATCTACAACAGCTAGGTACCTATGTTAGAACTGAAATGAAATCATTTTAGCAACCTGGTTTACATTCTGCTGTAGAGATGACATAACCACATGCGTCAAACCCTGTTTCCAAACAACTGGGCATTGGTGAGAGATATTGTGGCTTCCACTGTGTCAACTTTCTCAGCCATAGTTGTACATAAGTGGCCTCAAGAAAACAGAACCACAGCAAACTGTGCTAAACAAACACTGGGTATATAAAGAGTGCCAGAAGTACAGAGTAACCTCCCTCCTGTGGTCAGTCTCCAAATGTTGGACTGTGGTGAAACAAACGTTCACCAATACAGATGTGTTTTGTCTGCTCACAAACTCAAACAGCATACTTATTCTTTGTGGCCAACGTTCAGTTGACAGACACAATGTGTTTTACCTGCTGCAAAGGTGCAGCCTTCCTCACCCCTGACCAAGACATATAAACAATCCTAATTCATAATAATTCTTTAAAAGAGACATATATAGCTTGTACCCAATTCATCATAGAAACATTTCACACAGTCATAACTTGTAGCAAATCCAGCATTAACATACAGACAATCATAGCCTTTATCAAGTCCATCACTAACATACAGACAATCACTGCTTTTACCGAGTCCATCACTAACATACAAACAATCACTGCTTTTACCGAGTCCATCGCTAACAAACAATCATAGCTTTTACTGAGTCCATCATTAACAGACAAACAAACATTGCTTTTACCGAGTCCATCGCTAACATACAATCATCGCTTTTACCGAGTACATTGCTAACATACGGACAATCATAGCTTTTAGTGAGTCCATCACTAAAATATGGACAATCATAGCTGCTACCGAGTCCATAACCAACATACAGACAATAGTAACACGAACCAAGTCAATCACTCAACCATACAAACAATAGTAACCCATACCAAGTCAATCACTCAACTATACAGACAATAGTAACCCATACCAAGTCAATCATTGAACTATACAGACAATAGTAACCCATACCAAGTCAATCACTCAACTATACAGACAATAGTAACCCATACCAAGTCAATCACTCAACCATACAGACAAAAGTAACATGTACCAAGTCAATCACTGAACTATACAGACAGAAGTTACCCGTGCCAAGTCAATCACTCAACTATACAGACAATAGTAACCCGTACCAAGTCAATCACTCAACCATGCAGACAAAAGTAACCCATACCATGTTAATCACTCAACTATACAGACAATAGTAACCCATACCAAGTCAGTCTCTCAACCATACAGACAATCAAGATAGGCATTCTACAATGCATGAAGAAAGATCAAGGCACAAACACGTGAAGTTGGTATGCCTATAGTCATAACTGCCACACAATCATGGACACAGAAGTCACAAAAATATATTTGTAAGCTCTTTGGATGT
The DNA here is from genome assembly GCA_905116865.2 of Candidula unifasciata. Classification (NCBI taxonomy): domain Eukaryota; kingdom Metazoa; phylum Mollusca; class Gastropoda; order Stylommatophora; family Geomitridae; genus Candidula; species Candidula unifasciata. Next base: position 316,007 of record CAJHNH020004135.1, read on the forward strand.
TGCATAAATAAGCACTTAATTCACAAAAACCCAGATCAAACCTCTACAACCAGACATGCCCTAAGGGTTAGAACTTGCACTAACTAGCACTTCAGTCCAAGACTAGGTTCAAATGTGCACTAAATTTCAGACAAATGATTCTATATATACACAACTGTTTAAAGAAGGGGGGGGGGGGGGGTGGGGGGGGGGGGGGGGGGGGGGGGGGGGGGGGGTGGGGGGGGGGTGGTGGGGGGGGGGGGGGGGGGGGGGGGGGGGGGGGGGGGGGGGGGGGGGGGGGGGGGGGGGGGGGGGGGGGGGGGGGGGGGGGGAATTAACACAGTTCATGCAACCATAACTCCAGGCTTAAGCAAATCTATACAGATGTGTCTGTTTTGTCTATTACAAATGTCATTCCCCTGAAAGAGAAAAAATGACTGAATATATTCTTGTCATTCAACGTATAAAGTCCTTGTTTTCTTGAAACTAGTGAACACTGTCCACTTTGTCACATATATCTGCCTTTTGTCAGAGTATTTTCTTTTCTTTTAAAAAAAAAAACTATTCCATAAGGTTTTTCTCTTTGCAATGATTATTTCTGTCAATGTCCACCCAGATACTGTAAGCTATACTACAAGGACAGGCTGGCTCAGCAGTTACAATGCCAGGCTCTGATAGGGAAGACTCGGATTCTAATCCTGTGTAGTGTGAGGTCCTGCGCTGTTCCTAAATACAGGCAGCAGGAAGTCAATGTAAGAAACACATGTTAAGTCATGCATTGCTATCAACCTAGAGACACAACAGCCCACAGAGACTACAAACCCACAAGACATTGGTTAGTGTATGCAATTTCAGTAATTAACATCTTATTGTATAAAAAAAAAGTGTTTTTGTGGGTTTTTTAATTTAAATCATGCTGGGAACTGCTAAATACTGCCATTGACAGTGACAAGGTCACTAGATGCCCAAACACAACAGAATACAGCCAGTCCTAACATATGTGCAGTGCACTCAACACCATCCACCATGCAGGGTAGTAGTTGCAATCATAAATCACCTTGTCTTTTCCTATGCAGCACAGAACCTGCTCTATGTGATGTCATGAAACCAAATATTTGGTGTGCCGCCTCTAAAAGAAGGCTAGCTACAGTGCACTCGCAGTGGTATTTTGGAATATTACGCGTAGGGCCACAATCTGGTCCATGTCACTACCCACGAATCTTAGTCCAAAAATCACAAGAAAATTTTTTTTTCTTAAACAAAACTGCCCTTGGTGGAAGCTGAACTCCTGTACCCGAGGAAAACGAAATTGTTAAACTCATTCACTACCCTCTAAGCCACATGAAAGAGTTGGTGCAAGTCTATCTCTCTTTTATGCTTATATTACCTATATATAGTTCCTCCTACAACTGAACATAGCAACTTTATAGACCTCAGTACTTAGCAATTTCGGATAACTGTGAAAGCAACTACACAGACCCCTGCACATAGCAACTTCAGAGACCGCACACATAGCAACTTCAGAGACCCCTGCAGATAGCAACTTCAGAGACCCCTGCACATAGCAACTTCAGAGACCCCTGCACATAGCAACTTCAGAGACCCCTGCACACAGCAACTTCAAAGACCCTACAAACAGCAACTTTAGATATCCCTGCCCAGAGCAACTTCACAGACCCTTCAAATAGCAACTTCAGATATCCCTGCTTTCAGGAACATTAGAGATCCCTACACATAACAATTTTACAGACCCCTGCACTTCAGAGATACAAATAACAACTTCACAGACCCTACACATAACTTCAGAGATCCCTACACACAAAAACTTCACAGACCCCTGTACTTAGCAACTTCAGAGATCCCTACACACAAAAACTTCACAGATCCCTGCACATAGCAACTTCAGAGATCCCTGCATACATTAACTTCAATTAGCCTCTGTACATATCTCCTCTTTCTGTTGCACACAGAACCCCCACCACAAACTGGATAACTCTTCTGCTAGACAGTACAGAGAAATACACAGACATCACAGCCAGTTATCAATTCTTGGCTGGCAAATGAATGCAAGTTTCAAGTGTCATCAGTTGTTGGCTGATAAAATGGGATTTCAAATCACAGATGTCCAAAATGTCTGGATGAAGTAACACTGCGGCTATAATTTATGAACCAGATCACAGAGCCAGGTAGCGTGCGCGCATGGGCTTGAAATCTAAAATTACTACTGGGAATTTCAATAACCATGTTTAGTCACATGCCAAGTTTCTGCAGGCACAGAAACTATGACTTCTAATCAACCAGAAGGCACTGCAGTTTGGACTGTTTTGCTAGAGTATGTTTGATAATGAATGGTACCTGTGGCAATGACCATTTGTCAATGGCTACTTAAGGCTTAAGCTCCACAAGGAATAGATCAATCTGTTGAAGTGCTGCTAGCTGAAACTAACAAATGTTGGGTCTCAAACTTAAACTGGCTGTTCAAATGTTGGGTCTACAAGTGAAACTAGCTGTTCAAATGATGGGACTACAAGTGAAACTGGCTGTTCAAATGTTGGGTCTACAAGTGAAACTGGCTGTTCAAATGTTGGGTCTACAAGTGAAACTGGCTGTTCAAATGTTGGGTCTACAAGTGAAACTGGCTGTTCAAATGTTGGGTCTACAAGTGAAACTGCCTGTTCAAATGTTGGGTCTACAAGTGAAACTGCCTGTTCAAATGTTGGGACTACAAGTGAAACTGCCTGTTCAAATGTTGGGTCTACAAGTGAAACTGCCTGTTCAAATGTTGGGTCTACAAGTGAAACTGGCTGTTCAAATGATGGGACTACAAGTGAAACTGGCTGTTCAAATGTTGCTACCTGAAACTAACAAATGGTGGGTATACAACTGAAAATGTCTATTCAAATATTGCTACTTGAAACTAAAAAAAAAATTGGGTCTACAACTAAAACTGTCTGTTCAAATACTGCTACTTGAAATGTTGGGTCTACAAATGAAACTCTGTTCAAATACTGCTACTTGAAATGTTGGGTCTACAACTAAAACTGTCTGTTCAAATACTGCTACTTGAAATGATGGGTCTACAACTAAAACTGTCTGTTCAAATACTGCTACTTGAAATGTTGGGTCTACAAATGAAACTCTGTTCAAGTACTGCTACTTGAAATGTTGGGATATACAAATGAAACTCTGTTCAAATACTGCTACTTGAAATGTTGGGTCTACAAATGAAACTCTGTTCAAATACTGCTACTTGAAATGTTGGGTCTACAACTAAAACTGTCTGTTCAAATACTGCTACTTGAAATGTTGGGTCTACAACTAAAACTGTCTGTTCAAATACTGCTACTAGAAATGTTGGGTCTACAACTAAAACTGTCTGTTCAAATACTGCTACTAGAAATGTTGGGTCTACAACTAAAACTGTCTGTTCAAATACTGCTACTAGAAATGTTGGGTCTACAACTAAAACTGTCTGTTCAAATACTGCTACTTGAAATGATGGGTCTACAACTTAAACTGTCTGTTCAAATACTGCTACTAGAAATGTTGGGTCTACAACTAAAACTGTCTGTTCAAATACTGCTACTTGAAATGTTGGGTCTACAACTAAAACTGTCTGTTCAAATACTGCTACTTGAAATGTTGGGTCTACAACTAAAACTGTCTGTTCAAATACTGCTACTTGAAATGTTGGGTCTACAAATGAAACTCTGTTCAAGTACTGCTACTTGAAATGTTGGGATATACAAATGAAACTCTGTTCAAATACTGCTACTTGAAATGTTGGGTCTACAAATGAAACTCTGTTCAAATACTGCTACTTGAAATGTTGGGTCTACAACTAAAACTGTCTGTTCAAATACTGCTACTTGAAATGTTGGGTCTACAACTAAAACTGTCTGTTCAAATACTGCTACTAGAAATGTTGGGTCTACAACTAAAACTGTCTGTTCAAATACTGCTACTAGAAATGTTGGGTCTACAACTAAAACTGTCTGTTCAAATACTGCTACTTGAAATGTTGGGTCTACAACTAAAACTGTCTGTTCAAATACTGCTACTAGAAATGTTGGGTCTACAACTAAAACTGTCTGTTCAAATTCTGCTACTTGAAATGATGGGTCTACAACTTAAACTGTCTGTTCAAATACTGCTACTTGAAATGTTGGGTCTACAAATGAAACTCTGTTCAAATACTGCTACTAGAAATGTTGGGTCTACAACTAAAACTGTCTGTTTAAATACTGATACTTGAAATGTTGGGTCTACAAATGAAACTCTGTTAAAATACTACTACTTGAAATGGGTCTACAAATGAAACTCTGTTCAAATACTGCTACTTGAAATGTTGGGTCCACAAATGAAACTCTGTTCAAGTACTTGAAACTGCTGGATCTACAATTAGTTCCAATAATAACCACACTGGGTTGAAAAAGTTCAAACAGACCTGGAATATAGTGAGAAAGTTTAACATCTTCTTCTGTATTTGTTCATTTGGTTTACAGATAGCTGATGATATCAGTGCCTTTTGGATCAACACATCCGATCCCAGGAAAAATTCCTAATCAGTCACCTTTTACAAGCTTGCTGGGGATAGTGGATCCTTCCCCCTCCCCCCTTTTCAGACAGGGCCATGGAAGCCACTAGGAGGGACTCAAGACTATAAGGAAAACAAATAGTGTGACTGTTAACAATACACTCCAGGTGAGCTGCTTGGTAATGAATGGTCAACAGCATCTGAGGATCCACCAAATGTAGCTACGTGAAATCAATAAACATGAAGGGTGGCATTTTATTTACTCCTCAGTTCACCAGACATCACTGAGATTTATATATGAAGCAGTAGCTAGGCTATGTAGTATACTCCTTCAATAAGGATCTAGAATATCAATTCAGTTTTGTTCGCTTCATCGTCAACACTCCACAGCACACAAGAGAATGAAGAAACACTGTTACACACTTAACACAGCTGTTAGTATGACACAGTACCTACTGATGGAAGGAATGCATCAGACACCACACGTCAGATACTGAGTCATCGAGACTTACTGCCAGGATTTATTTTCAAATTTAAAGTTTGAAGTCGCCTTGTATTGACCGTGAAGTTTAAAACAGAGCTGAGAAGGCGAGGAACATGCAGCCCCTTAAAGAGAGGGCCACTGCAGCAGTTAACTCTGAGCATGATTCAGAAGACGTGACAGAAAACTGAATATCATCTAGACATCACCAGAGCCACAAATGTTGCCAACATCAAAGTGTACTAAAACTGCAAACATTTTCATCAACAACTAATGTACACGGGGAGCCGTCATCGTGTAATACCTAGATGCTTGCTTGCAGATCCAAAGGGGTCATGAGTCAAATGCAAACAGTTCTGGGATTATTTCTGTCAAATAACCTTGGCAGCTAGGCTGACCCTGCCTTAAATGTGTAGCAGGTAAAGTCTTGGCAATTAGAGACAGCCAGTATGATGCTAAACACATCATTCACAGATTTCCCCGTGTGGGTTCTGGGGCCCTATTAGAGGGAAAACAAGAACAGACCCACCGCCAAACCAAAAGCATGTTATAATAGTCGACTAATTGAGAGCTTCCTTCAAAGTCGGGAGTGCATCTGCCTGAGAGGTAAGGAACCAGCAGTCTGCATGCAAAGGAGTCAGATCTGTAAATTGGATGCACACGCAACACTCAGGTTCTGGAACAGGACTGCCGTCCAGACGTGGATGAACAACCAGAACTTTCCGCCAGAGTTTACCGCTGGCGAACGTGGAGAAAAGATTCACAGAGTGCAGATAGGTCCTTAAAATGTGGACCGAGACGCTCAAAAAGTCAAAATGCATGAAATTTGGTCTCCTTTACTTGTTTTCTTCTTCAAAATTTCTGTTATAACAGTGTAAAATGCCAGCAATCATTCTCGATGACCCTGTTTTCCAGCAAACAGCAACAGCTATAACAGTGTAAAATGCCAGCAATCATTCTCGATGACCCTATTTTTCAGCAAACAGCAACAGCACATGAACTTGCACCAGGAAATCATGCACGTACCTACACAACACACACAACGTCAAAGTCGCCATGCCAATGAAACAAGTGACTATTGGCCCCCATGACTGGCTTGCAAATGCCCACATTAATAACATTGTAATACTTATTGTTTTCTCATTACCACAGCCTGCTCCTATAAAAGAATGAGTATTTCTTAAACATAACATACAGTATATACAGCCTTGCTAGCATTAACTATACATAATGATCCCACTATAATCTAGACATAACAACGATTACATCCTCTTGACGATAACATATTTAATAATCTCAACATGGCGATCCTAACATAATCTTGACATAATGTTAACATAATATAAACATGGCTTTCCTAACCTAAAATAATGTTCTCAAATTTATTTTAACATGACAAAGATATTGCCACCCGAACCTAATTTTAAAATATTACTGTTAGCATTATACAGATATGGCCATCTTAACCTAATCCTGAGATATTTTTATTATCAATATATGTATATACGTCATTATCTTGGCATTCAATTCAGATATAGCTATTTGATCAATTCTAACATAGCTGTCTTCAAAGTAATCACCACATGATTATTCTAACATAACGTTGAACATAAAGCAGTCTTGGCTTTCCAAATCAAACATAATCTTTGCAATTTAATGCTTTAAAAATTTCAGATGTAGCCATTTTTAACAATCTCGACACATGGTAATCCTAACACAATCCTGACATTAATTTTAACAATATCAACTTTAACACAGACACATCAATCTGTGTTAACAGATGTGGACTGAGCCATGTTAACATAATCAAGAAAAAATTATGCTGGACTAACCCAAAGGATAACAGGAATAGCTGCATGGCATTTACCAATACTGGTGTACCAATATATTTCAGAAATCTACAGATCTTTCCAGCAGGTTATCTCACCAACAAGTAACTAAACTGAGAGAAAGCAACAACTTTGTATCACTTAACGTTTAACAAATACTTCACTTGGCTTCAACTTTGCATCAATCTTCATACGATATAACTGTCCATAAATAGATTTTGGGGGCCACAGAAGTACCAGACATCTGTCTGCCAGCTGGCCAAATAGGCTTGGATGCTAATCTGCAATGAGGCAGGTTTTTAAATCTCTTTACATTAAACAACCTACAGTGCATTTATTGGTCAGTCCAAAGACAATGTATTTTCTTGATGCCCTCTGCTAGTTAGATGCTATATCAACCCTCTTTGTCTAAAATATTACTTTATCTGCTTCTGTTCCAAAGGTTCTCAAATAAAATTCTTCAGACCAAAATATTTGCTGCTCTTAAGATCAACTCCTTGGCACATAAGTAACAAATGCTTGGGACAATATCAGGAAAAGGATCCTCTAAAGAATTGGAGTTGCCAGTTTTGTGTGTGTTAAATGAGGAAAAATACCAGGTAGAGTCACACGTGCTCACAAGTCAAATCCTAACAACAACTTGTATTTGATTGTAAACACTACCTCTTCCAGATTGTTTAGTATTCTATCTCTCTGCAAGACTGTTTAGCACCTTTCTATCTCTCTGCAAGACTGTTTAGCACCTTTCTATCTCTACAAAAACTGTTCAGTATTCTATATCTCTGCAAGACTGTCTAGTATCTATCTCTCTGCAAGACTGTCTAGTATCTATCTATCTCTACAAAAACTCTTTAGTATTCTATCTCTCTGCAAGACTGTCTAGTACCTTTCTGTCTCTGTGCGAGTAAGTCTGCTTAATACCCATCACATCTATCTGCAAGACTGTTTAGTTTCCAGTCTGTCTGTAAGACTGTTTAGTATCCAGTCTGTCTGTAAGACTGTTTAGCAAACATTCCCTTTATCTACAATATTGGTATATCTTATCCCTTTACAGTTGGCTGCAAGAATATTTTGTATCTTGTCTCTTAAATGCATTATTTTACAAGCTGTTACAAGCTATCTAAGTTAGTGGCTTTTCAAGTCTACAGAAAATTAAGTATTTCCGATAGGTAAGATAGGTTTTCTCTGTGCACTGTCCTTTCCTTAGATTGTTATTTCTCAATCTGGCTGTCCCTGGTATCAACATCATCATCAAGTGCTACACTAATAAGTTAGTTAGTTAGTTAGTTGGGTTATCATCATTGCACTCCGGACATGTCCATAGGTGCTCAGATCCTCCCCTCAGTATGAATCCCAACGTCCGATGGCTAATAGTACCAGTTCTATGTTGATTAACAAGTCTTCTGACGTGTCCGGTGTGCGTCTCGTTTTTTGCTGTGCCGATCTTAATTCCCAAGTCTGCCATTCTGGCGAGTGATGTGGATTCACTGCCACCAAAGTCCTCTATCCTTCCCATTTCTCTGAGGGCATTGATAATATCAGCATGATCCATAGGCCGACCGTCGGTAGTGATAGCGGATCCAGCCAACCTGTCAGCTCTTTCATTTCCATCGACGCCTGCGTGTCCCGGAACAAAAATAAAGGTGACTCCTCGCACAGTGGACTTCTGAATTGATTCAAGCCATTGTCTTCGCACTGAACCTGCCTGAACCCTCCGGATCATACTCATTGAATCACTGAGTATACATATGCGGGTGTATTTTTGTGTTTCAAGCCAGGCAAACGCTTGCGTCACTGCCATCACCTCCATCGTCATGCTGCTGGTTGTCATGGAGAAGGCGCCGTTGGCTTCTTTGACTGTTCTGCCCGCTGAGCGTGCTGTAAATGCCCATGTGCTTCTTCTTTGGCGTATAACTGATCCGTCTGTATAGATTAGTGCATCTGCTTCGTCTGAATTTTCACCGATGAGAGCGTTGACCTCTGCATTAACAGCAACAGGATTATCTTCTCTACATCGCCTGTTGAGTGTGACAATACAGGAAAATGTACAAATAAACGCCTGAGGCACAGGTATCCATTCTGCACCAGGTATGATGTCGGTTAGGCTGCATATTTGCCTAATAACATCTTCTGCCCGACCTAGCCACGATTTTCCCCTCTTCAGTCTGTCGCCCTTTTCACTAAAAAGCGCTTGATGCAGTGGGTGTTTCTTATCAGCACATATTTTGAGGTATGCCCGAGCCCTCCACATCCTGATCCTTTGGTTCATTGTTGGAAAGTCAAGTAGATACCTCATTGCTCCACAGGATGTGTCTCTTGTACATCCCAAAATAATACGCATGGCTTCATTTTGCACCTTCTCGAGTCGTTCAATCTGGGTAGCACTGACAGTGAGGATGGCCAGAGCGTATTTACACTAATAAGTGCTGATGGTGACTAGGTGCCATTATCCCAGAATTATGGGTCAGGTTAGTGCTCACGTGCCTTTCTTACCCCATTCAACCATGTATTTATCACTGTCTTCCAGTTACTCTTCTTCCATTAAACCTGCCAGTTGTTACCTGTCACAGGTTACTAGTTTGCTTTTCCTCCTCGCAAATGACATAAGACTCTCAGAGGGCGATATGTCTCAGAAGGGCCATGTGTCTCTTATAGGTTATCTGTCTCAGAATGGCCATGTGTCTCAGAGAAGCCATATGTCTCAGAGAGGCTATATGTCTCAGAGAGGCTATATGTCTCAGAGGGCGATATGTCTCAGAAGGGCCATGTGTCTCTTATAGGTTATCTGTCTCAGAAGTGTCATGTGTCTCAGAGAGGCCATATGTCTCAGAGAAGCCATGTCTCAGAGAGGTTAGGCACATAATGAACATTTATGAGTGTATTACTTTCAAAGATACAACATATGTTGTGCTGCATGCTAAAATATCTGCCCAGATTTTGTCAATATGCTCAGACCAAATGTAAATAATATAATAACAAGCCACGTGTACACAACAACTGACCATACATGGTAAGTTGTTATTATCATCATCCATCAAGTGCCTTGCCAGCTGGCGTACGTAAGCGTTCAAGGTCTTAGGTGTTCTGGATCAATTCCACTGATGATATTCCTCCATGCCGCTGTCTTAGGCCATCCACCATCATTTATCTTGGTCTGCTTCTGCTATCAGTGATCTTTCGTCGTCATGATATTTTCCAGTGCTCCGTTTCTCATCACGTGACCAATAAACTTTGTCTCCTTCTCTTTGTTGTTTATAATGTTCTACTGTCATTAGCCATTTCCAGGCAATCATTGTTAGTTATTCTGGCAGTCCAAGGTATTCACAACATTCTTCTCAAGAACCACATCTCAGCTGCCACCAAACTCTTGTTAATTTGTTTGCTCACATGCCAAGATTCACTGTCATACAACAGAACAGGCTCGATGTAACATTTCTGTGCTCATTTTCTTATGTTTAATGAGAGATATTTATTACATAAGATACTCCTCTTCTGAAATGCGGCCTTTGTCTGGCAAATTCTGTTCTTAATTTCTGTCGCACATCGTCCATCTTATGTTATGAATGTTAGGTTGCAATGCATAGAAATAATAAAACTCCACAAAGGCAGTAGCACAGAACTAAACCACTAAATCAATGCAACCACTAAGGGTAGCTGGAACTGTCTTGGAAAGTAAAGGCGGTCAGCATGATGCTGCCCACATCCACCACTGAGTGTCAACTGGTGTATAGCAACACACGGCTAGCTCCGTCTCTTTAATACCAAGGGCAAAAAAGGTTTTTTTTTAAAAATATTTTTAAAATTTTCAATTATTTACGACAAAGTTAAAGTTAAGGACCCTTTTCCACGCCTTTAGGCATATAGGGCATACATGGCTAGACCTATATTTTTTATAGACCAATCGGCAGAAAATGGGTGATGTGGTCAGCATCATGCTGGCTGCCTCTACTTCCCGGACCTGCACCCGGTACCCACTCAAGGCTGGGTCAACCTGGGAGTCGAGGTCATTTTTGAAAAAAAAAAAGTCCAGCTCTGCTAGGGAGAGAACCCACGACCTCCCAATCTGCACGGGAGCATCTAGCCGCTATGCCACGGGGAATCCATCTAGCCGCTATGCCACGGGGAATCCATCTAGCCGCTATGCCACGGGGAATCCATCTAGCCGCTATGCCACGGGGAATCAAACATAATACAAAAACAACTGTCAAATCTTCATCATAATAATAGAATTAATAATGTGATTTTTCAACAAAATATCTCCTTGTCATCAGCATGACTTTTTAAAAAAAAACCTGAATTCTGTCAAGATGGCTCTCAATGATGACAAATAGTCACTGGAATTTTGATCAACAAGAACAGGCACAAACATACAAGGCTGCAGTGGCTTTACATCATCTAGCCTACTTGTTTATGATATCAGTGCAGGTTATGATTATCATTTCAGGCTATGTTCATCGGTTCAAATTTACACGCTTAAAATTACCATAGAGCACATGTGATGATTGTCGCAAATTATAAGTACCGCTGTTTGAAAACAAGGGTGAGGGAAAAGTCGCAGGGGAAGCAAAAGAGATAGCACAGAGAAAGTGAAAGCTGATCTGTGACAAATTAGGGAAATGACATGCAAAAAAATATATAGCTTCATATGCTACAAGAGAATATCTTGCTAGGAGTGTCCTGTACTCTACACATCCTGCCAGATAACATGCAAGCCAAATTATGTGGGTAAACAAGTTAGTCATATATCATTGACAGGACATCCTGGACCAACCCCAGCAGTGTGCTGGTGCCATTTGTTGTTGTTTTAAAAACAACATTTAAAAAAATGTTTTAAAAAAAAAAAACCTGGCAAGCTCCTGAATGCAGGTCTCAGTCATATCAGGCACGCAAGGAACAAACAAAAACCATTATTTTATTTGTATGTATGTGCACGCACGTGCAGGTTCAATCCACAACAAGCAGTTGGTATTACCACTTTTCTGTAAATGACAAATGCTGGGCGGTGTATGCCAAACCAGACATTCTACACTGCAAATGGTTTCAAGTGGAGAAGCACCCTGAGAAAGAAAACAACAGTATCCTTGGAAGAGGATATACAAGGTGAAAACTTCATGTGATGACAGAAATAGCAGACCAGGCTCTTGGTTGGCAGCTGGTTTAGGAGGGAAGCTCCGACAGGCAGAAATAATACTGCTCTTCAGATCTGGATGCTTCTGCACCATGCTTTGTTCCAAACATATTGGCGTTACCTTTCCTATGAAGTAAACAAGGTAGGCAGAAAGAGGGATCAGGCTACATTAGCAACATATGGTCTCTACAATACTATACTGTCCAATCACTATGCTTTGGAGAGGAGGAACTCTGCTTCTGAAATTCATTGCTGTAATTGTAAACTTTTCTGAACATGAATTAGTCTTGCTAGGCTGTGACTGCCACGCACCCCACCAGCGCAACAGAATACTTATCCCCTAGGAAATACGATAGGTGTGCGCTCGCGCATGCACACACACACACAACATGAAAAGAATGCCTTTTTCTATGTGTAAATAGGGTTAATACAATATAACGACAAGAATGATTTAATCTACATATATGTGTGTATGTGAAGGTTAATTCCAACACAGTGGGAACAACAAAAAATGACAGACACCATAATTGGGAAAGCATGGACAAAAGAAGACGGCTCATGGATAATGTCTTGAAATATCCCCCAAATAAATAACAAATACAGCTGGTGTTTAACCTGCAGACTTACTGGACTAAGGCAGATAAACAATCAAAGATGTTAAGTACATCTAACATTCAAAAATAAGCTGATTAAAATTAACTGAAATCATGTTTGGGAGCGTCTCTCTCAGTACAAAAATCCTAATACTGTTAAAACATGCAGTAAGTAAATGAAAATGGCCGAACCACAACAATCTACTCACAGCCAATATCAACGTTCAAACTTTAATTTCGATGCACTTCACAAATGAAGTATGCATGTAATGTCATGTGTAAAGCCGAATGACAGCACAGATATCTAATGTCAAAGCACATTGACCCTACCTATGCCAAAGCGAGAAGATCTCAGGTGAAAATAAATACAACACAAAGGGCAAAGCCAAAGGCAAGACGAATGTTCACTGAATGAAAGACTTGCAGTAAAGTTCACTACTGTCAACCAGAGCTGGGCTGGCCAGACTGGATCTGTTGTGTCGGGGTCAGATCCGTGCGACCTGTAGGGAGGCTGCTTCCGGGACCGCTTGGTGCTGGGGTGGATGAAGCTGCACTAGCAGCCGAAGTGACCACAGGCTGAATATTTGGCGAGGTGGTGCCTGACTGCCCAACACCTGCAACAGCATGTTGGTTGACTGTGCTGGCGGCAACAGCATTTGGAATGCCAGAAACAGCAGTTGTTGCTGATTTGGAAATAGCAGCGTGGGCCGAGTCTTGTGTGCCTTGTTGAGGCTGGAATCCTGGCTGCACTGTGAAAGCACCTGTGTTGCCCAAGAACTGGCTGTAGGCTGGAGCCAAAGCAGCGGGATGATACCCTCCCTGCTGACTAGCCACTGGAAATTGGAAACCAGGAAAAGGGTGTATACTAAACGGGTACTGCCCTGTGTAATATGTGCTGTACGCCTGGTGAGGTATCTGCTGCTGGGTGCTTGTCACCTGGGACTGCTCAAATGTGTTCTGCTGGACTGGCGGCAAAGGTGCACTTGGAATATGAGTCTGCCCCACGGCTGAGGCTTGGAACTGCTGCTGTTGCTGATAGCTGTGCAAGAGATCAGAGATTGAGTTCTGAGAGCCAGACAGGTCAATGCTAGACTTGCGGCTGTTGCTAGCAGATGTGTCCCTGGTCAAGTCCAGATACTCGGTACCCATGCTGCTGCCAACCCCACTAGAACCCACACTGTCAAAATTGTTTTCCCATCGTGGTTCCTGTTCTTGCCGCATTTCATTCATAGACTTCTTCACATCTCCTTTAGGGAGGGTCACACTTGTCTGTGCTGTAAAGTCAACATACTTCAGAAGGTCCTTCAGGTCTTCCAGGCGGTTGGTTTTGCCAGCTCTTAAAATGTCAACACGAAGTGGTGACTTGGCCAGTGCAGCTTCTGCTACAGCTGCAAAGTTCTGATCTCCTCCTAAGTGAAACAGTGGAACTGGTGGTGATGGCTGTCCGGCAAAAGGGGGAGAGACATTTAAAAATGCAGGAGAACCAACAGTACTGGCGAGCAATGGGTGTGGCTGGCGGACTTTCAGAACTTCAAAATCAATTACTTCTTGGTCATAGCCTTTGTTAGTCAGGTAGACTCTTTTCTCCTCAATCTGCCTGCAATCAAATAGAATATCAACCATCAGTCAAGATATTTACACTGCTGAATTACTGAGATTACACTACTGAATTACTTACTGAGATTGCGCTGCTGAATAGTTAATAGTTTTTCCTACCATGGACATGTAAAACAGGGGATGGCAGATTAAAACATCAAACAAAGTATAAGAATTGGCCTCTAAAAAATAGTTTCAACAACGTGAAAGAAAAATCAAGAGATAAACACACCAGGTGTGGTTAAATGAAATTCCTATGTTAACAAACACACACTTTAATGACATCCACCTGTATACTGTCTCTGATGATATCTATCTGTATTGCTGTATCAATCTTGATTGTTTTATCTGTGGCAACAATGTGGACGATCATTTATAATTTTATTTCCTTGCATCTTTCAAAAATATCTTCTTTCCGTTCACAGGCAATAAAATCTGGAAGGAAGCTCTTGTTGTTCATCGACTTCTGGACTTTATGGTGATCCGGAATCTTTGCGGGCACATGTTTTACAGATCTGGCTAATTTGTATGCAGATGTTGTTCCTCGTCACTCAGGCAGATGCAATCCAACTTTGACGGAATCATCCCTAATTGGTAGGCTCTTATGGCATGCTTGTAGGGCAATGGGTCTATTATTTTTGTTTAACCCCACAATGGGGTCCTGGAACCCACAGGAGAAAGAAAACATCTGAGCCTAGTCTACTGCTTCTTTCAACACACATTTGTCACCATACACTGCCTGTATTCTGCAATGGATGCTGACCGGCTGACACCCTTCCAATGTAAGGGTACAGCTGTTTCTTAATCAGAAATCATCTGGATGGATCTGGTTTCATACCAGCCATGTGAAAATGTATTGAGGATCTGCAGTAAAACCTACGGACAGTTACTGCACACACACACACACACACACACACACAAAAAAGGAAACAACAACCAACAAAACAATTTCCCATGAGAAGAGAAGGACCACCACTGCGACTTGCTCCATCTTTCAGGAAATCAAATACTCACCGTGTGCTTTTGAATATCCAGTCGAGGTTACAAGTTATTAGCTCTAAACTCAAAATAAACAATAAAAATTTTCTCAACTCCCATGATGAAATAAAGAAGCCATTATAGCCGTACTTACCTATCAATCAATGCTTGATATTCTGCATCAAATTCCAGAGCAGCCAGGTCATTTTTAATTTTCTCTGGATTAGTCTTTTGGCCGGGGGTAACAGGCCTGTTTTCATCTTCAACAGTCTATTTCACAAAAAGCAAAACGCAATGTTAAATAGTCAATGCAATGAAATGCGATACAAACGGAACCTGATTACTTTCTTCAGACTAAAAATTATTACCATAAACCAGTCCCTCGGCTATACTGAAATTGTTACTTTAACCTCATATAACCATAGTTTTTCAGCTGTACTATTTTTTTTCTATTATGTATTATTCCTCCATTCTTTTACATTATGTGTAATCTAACAATATCTGTGATACCTCCATTCGTTTTTATTATGTGTAATCCAACAATACCTGTGATTCCTCCATTCTTTTCTATTATGTGGAATCTAACAATATCTGTGATTCCTCCATTCTTTTCTATTATGTGGAATCTAACAATATCTGTGATTCCTCCATTCTTTTCTATTATGTGGAATCTAACAATATCTGTGATTCCTCCATTCTTTTCTATTATGTGGAATCTAACAATATCTGTGATTCCTCCATTCTTTTCTATTATGTGGAATCTATCAATATATGTGATTCCTCCATTCTTTTTTTTATTATGTGTAATCTAACAATATCTGTCATTCCTCTATTCTTTTCTATTATGTGGAATCTAACAATATCCTTGGTCCCTTTCATCAATATTTGTAACAGGATTCCTCTTGGATGCTCTTGCATCATGAGTCCATTTGTTTTCCATTTCAGTGCCTGTGAATCTCTGGTCCAATATATCGCCATCTGCTTTGTCTTATAACTTGTACCCACATATCACAGTAACCAATTCAATGACAATGATGGTTCCAAATAATTTTCAAATATAGGTCAGAAAAAAGTCTGATATGACAGGTGCAACATCAGAAGTGGACTGGTCCATAAACAAAGATGTAAGAAAGTTAAAGGTGTGGAATACGCTATAGCATAAGGTAACGTGTGTGGCATGAAAGGCCGGTAGGTGTGGTGTAAAATGGTATGTGTGGCATCAAAGGCTAGGAGGTGTGGTGTAAGGTGATAAGCATGGCAGGAAAGGCCGGTAGATGTGTTGTAAGGTTTGTAAGGTGTGACTTGAAAGGCTGGTAGGTGTGGTGTAAGGTGATGGGTGTGGCACAAAACTGTAGTAGGTGTGGTGTAAGGTTATAGGTGTGGCATGAAAGGGTAGGAGGTGTGGTGTAACATATGTATGGCATAAAAAGGTGGGAGGTGTGGTGTAAGGTGATAGGTCTGGCATGAATGGCTTATAGATGTGTAAAGTGATAGGTCTGGCATAAAATACTGGTATTTGTGGTGTAAGGCGACAGGTGTGGCATGACAGACTGGAAGGTGTGATTTTGTGGTGTAAAGTGTAGCGTGAAAGGTTGGTAGGTGTTGTGTAAGGCGATAGGTGTGCATCAACAGCTAAAAGTTATGGTGTAAGGTGAAAGGTATGGAATGAAAGGCTGGTAGATGTGGTGTAAGGCGATAGGTGTGGCACGATAGGTTGGTAGGTGTGGTATAAGGTGACAGCTGTGGTATAAGGTGATTGGTGTGACACGAAAGGCTGGTTGGTGAGGTGTAAGGTCACAGGTGTGGTGTAAAAGGCTGAAAGGTGTGGTATAAGGTGTGGCTTGAAAGGCTGGTGGGTGTGGTATAAGGTGTTGCTTGAAAGGCTGGTAGGTGTGGTATAAGGTGATTTATGTGGCAAGAAAGGCTGACATGAGTGGTATAAGGTGCTACATGTGACATAAAAGGCTAGTATGTCTGGGATACGGTGACATGTGGCAGGAAATGCTGGCAGGTGGGGTATAAGTTGACAAGTGTGGCATAAAGTGATAGGTGTGGCACTGATACTAGTGTGCAATGAAAGTGATATCTGACAAACCAAACAGAAGCACTATGATGGCATTATTTTGAGAAAGAATGGTATGACCTCTAGTTCTGCTAGCTGGAGGAACATCTTAAGGTGGGTTACTGTCTAGTGCTGATGTGTTAACTAATTTGTCATTTGACTTTCAAAAGATAGTAACCTTTATGTTACATAGCCTTTGGAGTATGCTGAAGAAGATCTACACAGGCTGAACTCAAAGACAGCAGTTGGGGTCCTTGAGACTACCAGGACTAGGCAAAGATTAGTTTTCACTGTTATGCCAGGGTATGCATGTGTAAGAGGAACCAAAAGTGCTGATAGGATGTCAGGCAGGGATAATGTTCAGGGTGAGTGATCCAGAGACTAGACTGATATACTGAATGCTTTAAAAGAAGTAAGAGATTTGTGTGAAACAAGTGACGACTGTGAATATGCAACTATGATCAGACTGCAAGAGAAAAGGGGTGGCACCAGATTATGTATAGAGCCAAAGAAGAAAAGAAAACAACAGAACTGGTGTGTGTTATCAGGATTGACTGAGCACTGGTTCCAAGTATATGTGAACTGAATGGTGCAATGACTGCAGTGCCAAGATGAAGATCTCAATTATCTAACCTTTGTAGTCAGAAAATTATCTCATGATATAAATCCCTGTCGTGGTGGTTAGAAAAAGAATCTGTGCATATTATGCAGAATCACGTTCAACATGTCTGTAAACCTTGGACAATTAGTAAACAAGCGAAAAATGACATGAAATCTAGAAGATGATTTTACAAAAGATAGCTTCAAATCCTCTCACTGTCGAATGAAGCTTTCATTTTCATAAATATAAGAAACAGGCAGGCAATATTTTTTTGATACATCATATGAAACTGGAACATGTCCCAACAAAACTAAAAAGATTTATGGACCGAGAGATAGTGAGGAAGAAGTTTCAGCACCAGAATTGATACATACTGTCACAGCACAATGTGTAGAAAAGTAGGATCACCCAAGTCAGTCAGCAAGGCACTTTATGATTATTTTAAATCTCTGTAGTATAGGAGCTGTGAACTGATGTGTCCAGATCTCAGAGACCAGTAACTGGAATCTGAGTCTTCAGCGAGGATGTTAAAATGCTTGAAATGATGTGTTGATCGAATATCACAAATAAGTTGTGTGTACATATAAAGGGTTTTGATTCATTGGTTACCAATGCAGTGCAAAGAGTATCTGCCATAGAAAAAAAAAGTTTTCTTCAACCTTAAAAATGTTGACTGTTTAAGAAGCATGCTTGTTTACACTGGCATCTTTATATATATAAATCATGAATTTAGTACAATGGTGGGGGTTGGGGGGCTGTATATCCTCTGCCAAAGATCTCACCTGACTGCCTCTCTTGTGGTCGAGCAACACAGGTGCCTGTCTCTTCCACACTTGAGGTTTGGTTTTCAATAACTCATCTCCGGTGCAGCACTCACTCAACAAGCTCTTACCATTAGTATACGAAGCAGGAACATGCAAATAGCAATTTGGGGCATATATCTTAGCAAACCTATCACCAACATGTGTTAGCCTATTTAGAGACTGACTGGATTCCAATGGCCCCGGTTTATCAGCCACATACAAGTGATCAACAGACACAGACCTGCCTCGTTTAGCAAGATTACTTCTACAGAAAGGTTGAAAGGAATTGTAAGTATAATAATGTGATTGGTTAGGATGGATGGAATTTAAAGCAACTGTGTTGCCATTAATCTTGAGTATACAATTACTTACACCAACAGGTTTAGTGTTATCAGATGCACCTTCACCGCGGAGTTGGAAATTAGTAGTGGCATCCACTGCCTCTTGTTTAGCGCTAGATACATCTGAGACATTTGGTTTAGTATTGCTAGAAGCCGAAGAGGTGGCATCTGCAGAAGTGCCCTCGGATGATGCCGAATCTGCTGGTGGTTTCACAGTTATCTTTGTGACCTGGAACCTTCCCCTTTTGTCGACTGTCTTCTCTTCTGTGACATCTGTCTTTGAACTGTCACCTTCGGGTGATGTTGCTTTGTTCTCTGCATCATTTGGTACAAGGAGGGGATCCTCCTTAACAGTCTCCACCTTGAAGCGTGAGATTGCCTTGACTTTGGGAACAGACAGCTCTGGTTCAGACTTTGTCTCAGCGGGGCGTGGTGGAGAGCCATCTGGCAGTGTCCCTTTGTCAATCAGTATTTTGTCATCTTCAGGTTTCAACTTCTCAGTTACATCAGGTGGATGATCAGTGAGTTTTGTATCAGCAGGCACATCCTGTAAGCTGGTACCACTGCTGATGGGAGAAGGATTGTGCTGATGAGGGTGGTTCTGTCTGCTCATCGTTTTAGCCAATGCCTGCTCCAGTGTGTTTATATCTGACCTGGGCATTGACCTGCCGATGTTGCTCAGATTTTCTATGGAGGCATACGGAGACTGGACGGAGATATCTTGTAAAACATTTCTTCTAGATGATGTGGGAGATCTGGGAGGAGATGCACCAGTGGACACAGAACTACTTTCAGGAGGATGGGAAGACTGGGGTGGAAGACCGACTGTGGAGGGATATCCCCAGCCTGAGTATTGGGAATAAGGGAAAGGCAGGTGCATTGGCAGAGGGTGCTGTCCATGCTGCTGTTGATGTTGCTGCATCTGATGCATAAAATGGGACATCTGCATCATGGTCTGCATGTATGGGGTCATGTGAGCATAGTAGCTGGGCTGGTGAAAGGTGTATGGTGCCATGTGCATCAGGGCATACATCTGCTGCATTTGCTGCATCTGGGACAGGTGGGAAACCTGAGGATGCATACCATAAGCCATGTGACCAAGAGAGCTGTATCCTGTAGGCAGACCTCCTGCTTTTGCAGCAGGGTCCTGGGGAATATTTTGAACAGAAGCTGTAGCAGTCGGACCTGGCACTTCCCCGGTGGAACTCTCTTGCTGATATTGTGTCTGGTGTCCTGGGATATGCTGACCGACTCCAGAATGGCCTGCCTGCATCTGAGCTGCACTTTTTGGTGAAACTTGGGTATCCACTGGAACTGCAGGCAGTGAATGATCATGCAAGGGCTGCTGCATCTGTACAGTGCCTCCAGCTGGCACACCTTGGGAATAGCTTGCTGACTGACCAGTGGGCAGCTGGTTTGGTATGCCTGCCTGTGCTAAATGAGGTACTGCTTGACCAGTGGCCTGAGCCTGGCCCTGAAAATGAGGATAAGCCAACCCTTGAGAAGTCTGGACTTGAGGTGGTTGGGAAACATTAGATGGCTGGCCTTGGAGACCAGCATCTGCTGGTTTTACAATGGGAGTCTGGGACTCATGTCCCCCAGTTTTCTGGGGGTAGATAGACTTCAATTTCTCTGACAGCTCATCAATGTTGATTGGAACACTTTCTTTAGTAGTTGTAGACTTCCAAGACTTCTGTTCCATGTCAAGCATACCCTGGGCATGAGTCAGGGAACCTTCTGGGTTGTTTTCAGGTGATGTGGTGGTCTCCTCAAGATCATCTTCGTTGATTTTGTTCTCACAGCTAGACTGGTGTGTGACAACTAACCCACTCTTGTGGGTCTGGCTCTTCAGCTCTTGGGCCCCCTCTGTTATTGGCTGTAACACAAATACAAATTATTAGCCTGTATTCATCACTTTTTTGTGTGGTGTAGAGCAGAAGAAAAAAGGGGGAGGGAGTCTAAAGCCTGAGGACAGAGAGCTACATAGATAGTGCAGTAGCCATGAACTGTACAGGTTAGGATACTTCCCCTATGAAAACACAAACTTCCTTGCCTTACTGAGCATTCCAACGTGGGTATCCCAAATGGGAGGCCAGTGGTTCTAGCCACTAGGCCGACAAAAACTTCTTATATGGGAAATTATCCTCCTTATTGACATGTTTCAAACGTTTGTTTTACATAAACTATGTACTGTACATGCATACACAGACTCATTTATGTTTCAATAGTCTGTACATGCAAACACAGACAATGAACTGTCAGGCTCTCTCTCGTCTGCTGTCCTGCCGTAATCTCTCTAAATCCCATATGATCCTGTACCCACCTTTTTT
This sequence comes from Candidula unifasciata, assembly GCA_905116865.2. Taxonomy (NCBI): domain Eukaryota; kingdom Metazoa; phylum Mollusca; class Gastropoda; order Stylommatophora; family Geomitridae; genus Candidula; species Candidula unifasciata. The sequence goes on from CAJHNH020004135.1 coordinate 337,265, forward strand.
GCATCATCTTCTTAAACAATCCAATTCCCTGAACCCATTTAAAGACCTTAAATTTGCTTAATATACAATTTTTGTGCTTCAACACTGAACTTTCTTCCTTCTTGTTCTGCCCTTTAACCCCCAATGAAGCAAAGGCACTCAATCAACTCACGCCAAATCAACCTATACTTTGTTAGCCTTCCAAGTGCCAATTCTGGAGATTTTCCTGAGTGAAAGGAGATTCAACAGAGATCCAGACCTCTTCAGGTGTTCTCCACACTGCATCATAATTCTTCTATTAGAATAGGTAAAACTGACACAAAATCTGAAACAGCTGAGTACCAGGGCAGTTTCTACGGTGGCACTAGTTCTCAATTATTACCTACTTTATATATGTCACTACCGTGGATGTACACTCTCTCAGCATGCTGTTTGTTCATCTCTTGTCTTAGAGGTGAGGAACCAACAATCTGCATTCAAATAAGCCAAGCCTGTAAAATGAATGTGCAAGAAAAATATTTCTGAGACAAGACCAAAAGCCCAGAAATGAATGAACAACCGTGAAGACGAAGAATAAAAAGAAGAAGAATCACAAAAGACACACAAAAGAAGCATACAGACATTACATCTACCAGAAAATGATCAGTAAATCCACAGCTGCCCTCACTAACCTTATTGGGATCAATGTTGATCTTAAATTTTCTGACAGCTGTTGGGCTAGAGGAGGGTGACAAGGTCAGCACTTGCCCCACAGCATTCTTGCCTTCTTTAGTCACAATCTGAATCACCTGGTGCAGGAGTCCAGTGACACCCTCTATCTGTACCCTACTGACATCTGGAAGCTGCAAGATCAGATCAATACAATGCTATCTCAAAAAAAAAGAACAAATAATGTACAGTCTCTTTCTACACTCAAGTAAACAAAATGATTTATTTGATCTGGAAGTACATCTTCTTAACGATTTATGACTTATTGACCATCTGTACTTAGGACCCCCCCCCCCCCGCCCCAAGGTAAAATAATAGTAAAAAGAAAGAAGGATTTCTAGGGCCAAAACATTCCTGGAATTGATATAACAAAGAATAAATTATATGTTTCAAATAATGTACAAAAATTACATGTACACAAATTGAATTTGTGTTTTATGAACAATTTTTATAACCCATTGGAATGAAAATAGTATTAAAGTTTATTAATTTGACCTACAACATTTCAGTAAGAGCAGAACTCGGTCATAAACAGAGTAGACCCTGTGCACGAATAATGTATTTTACACAAGTATATTTGTTCATTGGGAGTTTCCTCGTTTGCAAATGCTGCTAAAGCAGAACCTGCATGATTCAGCATAAAAAAAATTCCCAACTTTTGTTAGTGATGTACAAAGTATACACCGGTCATACTACTTTCTATCCCTATGTAAGACACTTAAAAACTGGAAGAAGCAATGGTTCAGATGTAATAAGATCTATTAGCCTCTCCAAAAACTTACTGCAGGGATCTACTGAAGGCAGCGGAAGAGGAAGACACAGCCCAAGAAAGACCTGGATACAGAAGCTGGCTAGCCTCAGGGGCATGTTTTATGGTCAAAGTGGCGTTGAGATTGTTATATGCGATCTGTCCAAGGGCATCGCACGCTCGCCAAGTGTCTGGAGGATTTGTTTATGCTTAAAGTTCTCTAATCGTACTACAAACACCTATACATTAGAAGTCATCTCTGTAATAGTGCTCTGGTCTTTTTATTATGAACGAAACACATTCCGATGAAAATGAGGGGTAATCAATGACACACTGTCAAGTCTTCTACTACCTTTCCAACTATTCACCCTGACAGTCTTTCTAGACGTGGACAAACACCCCAGCGAACCTATGTCTAGTCACTGAAGCATCACTGACTACGATTATGTCAGTCAGCGACCCATACTTTTCCCACATCACACGTCACATTAATTAACACACACACAAGGTTCCTGGCACTGCCTGTGCCTATACAGATCCCCTTTGTCAACTACGTGTTCCATAGCCAGTCTCGACCCCACCAACAAATGGGCTGCACCACCATCCATTCTTGAAATTACAGACATAATTCCCAAGTCTATCTCATGATCCACCAAACCCATTAAACAATTCACATAAGCTCCAACAGAATGAAACCACTTGTTCAAATACACCGACAGGAACAAAACATGCTCAACGCATCCAGACACTAAGACTGGCCAAGAAGCTTCTGCCTGTTTGAAACTACTCAGGGACTCTTCCCACCCGTGGCTGTATTCTCGACAACCCTCGGGGTTCACGTTCTCCGGCCAGTCACACCTGTGTCTCACAATCCTCGTGGAGACCGATGTTAGCCGTTAATCTCAAGAAACCTCTGCCTCACGCGTCCAGCTGCATGGACTTTTTGCACTAACCTCTACCATCATCTAGCACCTTTTCCAGTGGCGCAGTCGATAACGCCTCTGCCCCCATAGTACAATTGAATAGTAAAGTGAGTTTAGCACACGACAGGGATTAAAGGTGAAATAATTTTTCATACCAGGTCCTCCTCGACTTCCTCTGCCCTTGGAATTGAGTTCCTGGGAAACTTGCAGGTGAGGTTATTGTTGGACACCTCCAGTAAGACTTCCACTTCATCTGAAGCCTGGTCATAGGAGATGATTGTAACTTTAGGAGGCTGTTTGTCTATAGTCTTTTTACGGCGTCTGGACTTCTTTTTGGACTTTTCCTGGCCCAATTCTGTTTCACTGTGAAAAAGGAAAGAAATGTGTTGCTTGAACAAACACAAAGCCGTTTTGCTTTATTTTTATATTTTCATGTCTGGTTTAACACAAGAGATATTTCATGTGTATGTGAACAATGTAGAAATGTGGCAGAGTGGAAATATATTTTGAACAAGAATGTTGAGAATAAACTAATCACAGATGACAATTAGGAACACACAAAAATCTGTGGGACACTAACAGAGGTGGAATACAGAAGATAGCAAGCACATAAGGGAAAATGCTAACAAACTTAGACAGAGAAAGATTCAAGTGGAATGCTGAAACTGGGTAAATAATATCAACAAATAAATAGTATACACTTCATTATAATATCAGATGACAGAGGATTGTAGAGCCCATATACCAAAATTAGCCCCATAACAAGCACAAAAAAGAGGTTAGTTCGATTGCGTATCCTTTACAGGACGTTGCAGAACCAAGCCTAGCCTTATTTTTTTTTACTGTTGTGGTTTTTCTAGGCAAATTTTACGTTCGCTAGTTTGTCACTGCCTTCTGAATGGTCAGCTCTCGATTCCACTGTCAAAACTAATGCAAGGCAAGCCAAACTGTCTGCAGCTGGGATCGAACCCGGCACCCCGGTGCTGCGAATCGCGTTTGCAGACAGGAAAAAACATGCTAATGAAAAAAATATGACAGTGAATAAAAGAGAAATTATAATTTAAAATGACTTTGATTTGTAAAGAAGCATGTCACAAACTTTACATTCAGCAGTCATCAACAGATGGTTACTGAACAATGTAATAACATTTACAGGCTTATTAACAATGAATGATGAAAGCCCAGTGACTCTCCCAATCTATACACAAATGTAAATCTAGTTTGTACAATTAATACATCATATCTCTGTAAATATCCCTAACCTATAGTATTTAACTATAAGCTGCGATTCAAAACAGACCAAGATGATTGTAAACATGTCATGCGTAATAACATTTTACAATATTCAATAGTGACTCAACATAGAAAATGTATAACAAATGTATAAACTATTTAAAAGCTGAGAGACAAACAAATCGGGTGTCAAATGTTCAGTGTACCCACCTATCTCTGTTGGAGTGTGAGGACTCATCATTGAGGCAGCTTGCGGAGACACTGGCACTAGGAGTGGCTGTAGGCTGCAGACTGGGTGTGCCAGACACCGCTAGAGTGCTGCTCTGTTGGGCCTGCGATGCCTGCTGTTGCTGGTACTGTTGCGCAGCATTCAGGTCTAGATGGCTGAGGTTGGCTGCCTATATTTGTTGAGATGAAAACAGCATGAGTGTGTAATTAATGTAATTTTACAACACTAGTCTAGTTTTACCAACTGTGACAGAATTTTGCTGAAGACAACAATACAAACTTGCACTTTATAAGTAATCACTTATCAATTCTTTTTGCTGCTATTCAGCTGCCACACTTATAAAGTCACAGATACAAAAAGAAACATACAAATGCCTGCATACATACATATGTTTTCTACAGTCAACAAACCAATAGTAACTTCAGTGCCCACAAATGCAGAGAAGACATAAAAGCTAAAGTATCCTACACAATCTCATGCACATGTTAATGAAGAAAAAATTAAAGCAGACAGGGAACATAGCAGAGAAATGGGTTCCAGAAGACTGGGAGACATGAAACAACACCATGCAGGTTGACAGATATATATATATATATAAAACATGCAGATGCCCACCAAATACTGTTATTTTACTCAAGAGGCAAGAAGATAATTTACATTAACAAAAACAAAGACAACAAGTTTGACAGGGACTCTGATTGAAAAGACAAGATACACTTATTTCTAGTGACAGAACTGCAGGAAAAGTAAATATTATTATATGTATAAAAGAAAGCAAAAAGCAAACAGCAACAACAACAAAAACCAAAACAAAACATATAAATGCTTACTAAAAACAAAGGTTTCCTCCCAATTATCAAAAACTGTAATTACAATAAAGTAACAGTCTGCCGGCTGATATCTATGTGCCTGCTTTGATGTGTGGTTAACTCTACTGTCCGGTTCAGCACAAACCTACTTGGTTACAGACTTTCTCCGGAAAATATTACAAGTACATACCCTCTATTTTAAAATGACTGACTGAAATGCTCACACCCATTATGCTGAACTCAAATTATTTATTCATCATTATATCATAAATACAATAAACCAGAGCCAGAGAGCCTGTCTGCTGGAAGGTCTTGAGTGTGAATCCACAGTGAGTCTGGTTGTTTTAACCCTGCCTATAAAGAGTATCAGGAAAAGTTCTGGAGAGTAAAGGCAGCTGGTGTGATGCTGACCACATCACTCATCCAATGCCAACTGGTCTATCAAAAATAGAAGTCTTACATCATATGCCTGATTTGTCAATGCAGTGAAAAGGGTCTTTTACTTATTGACTATCTATCTCTCTCTCTATATTATATTTATATACCTATATACACAGACACACACATGCGCGCACATTATAAAAAAAGACCAGACTCCCCCATTGAGCCTTCACATGGACACCGGAAGGGAAAAGAACATGGGGAAGAACATGGGGAAGAACATGGGGAAGAACATGGGGAAGAACATGAGAGACCCTGTATAGAACCATCATCAGGGAAGGCTCAACTATGGGCCTAATGGACATCAGACCTAAAACAGATGGAAACCAACCATCAGACAGGGAGGGCTATGACCTCTGCCCTATGTGCTGCCCTAGGCTCAACAGGAAAGAACTAACTAACTAATTAATATACATTATATATTACACAGACAAGCACATGCATATTAGTCAACTGAGCAAAGGTCACAGTTCACATTTAATTTGTCAGTTCCACACAGCTACTGATCTGTTTTGCTGAAGCAGCTGCCACTTTATATTAATAAACTGTGCAGCGGCATGGATTTAAAAAAATCAACAACCAGGGAGCAGAAAGTTGCAATACCAATGGGGATCCGATTTTTGTAACAACTGGGTTATGCACACGGAACTTTCAATAGCATATTATGTATGAAATATTTCAATTCTAAAATATGTCCGAGAAAGCTGGACAAACACCAAAGATATGGAACGAAAGTTAAATACATTAGACAATAAATGTCCGAGAACAATCATGAACATAAAATCAGATGAATTCAAGGACAAGAATTGAAGTGCTCAAGGACATAATACTTGGACAGTGTGCAATACTGACACACCTAGTGATGCTAAACTATCTCATGCACGTCGTAGGGGCCAAAATATCATTCCTTTCAGGTGTAACGAGTAACCGTAGTGAATTATGCAAAGGGATACGGAAGGAAAGATTTGTAATAACAACATCCTGCAACGCATTTAAAAGCACAACTATCAAGTAACTTCTTGCAGTTCATGCCATGTGGCACTGGTAATCACGTCTGTAATCATCCTTTTATCTCATATACAGTTGATTTCTAAAATGGATGTTCTTCCACACCATGATATCAAACTGTCCTGGCTTTTTCTCTCTTGGCTTCCATCTGCTATCTTATCCCCCTTCAATTTTCTCATTCTCCTGCTGCAATTTAGTTTCAACTTTTTTATGACCAGAAACTGTAGATTGGCCTCTTCTCATATAGCCTATCTGTTTTTGGTTTTTTGGGTGTGTGTGAGTTATTGTTTCAAGAAATTGTAATTACACTTTTTACCTAAGGAAATCTTACATTTTGTCTATAAAATGACACCTCTTCAGCTTTTGCATAATTTTTTTTTTTTCACTAGTCGGCTGACTGCCTGTGTCTACCGGGTGAAAGAGTATGGGAATTTCTTCCCATCTAACACAAATTACACAAGAGTACAGTGTCTTCTAGGCATCAAACAAAATCAGACGGTTCAAGCAACATGCCACACCATAGAAATAGCTGAACACACCTTTTCTCGCAACCTGCATCTAATGTTTCCCTGTGGAAATTCAATTTACTGTTAGAGCTACCTAGAAACCAGAAGCAAGCCTTGGAATACTGCACAATTTCCATGGCAATTAAACAGTGGGGTTCAATAAACAGCTAGGTTTGACGACAGTACATGTGTGAATACTGTTAAAGACTTGTAAAATCAAGGAAACCATGAGTAAACTGATTCTTTTCTGACTATAAACTATCAAAAGTGCTGTGTATGTGTTAAAATGTATACATTTCAGAAAACATTATCACCCGAAAAACTTTCAAGAAAGATATAACACATAATTGTTGCAAGTATATTACGCTGAATAACACCCACACACAAAACAAATCACTATGGCCTATTGGAATATGAAGGATGAAAAGTCATCTACGGTCAACCAGACTATGAAAAGTCATCTACGGTCATCCAGACTATGAAAAGTCATCTATGGTCAACCAGACTATGAAAAGTCATCTACGGTCATCCAGACTATGAAAAGTCATCTATGGTCAACCAGACTATGAAAAGTCATCTATAGTCAACCAGACTATGAAAAGTTATCTACGGTCAACCAGACTATGAAAAGTCATCTATGGTCAACCAGACTATGAAAAGTCATCTATGGTCAACCAGACTATGAAAAGTTATCTATGGTCAACCAGACTATGAAAAGTTATCTACGGTCAACCAGACTATGAAAAGTCAGCTACGGTCAACCAGACTATGAAAAGTCATCTATGGTCAACCAGACTATGAAAAGTTATCTATGGTCAACCGGACTATGAAAAGTTATCTATGGTCAACCAGACTATGAAAAGTCATCTATGGTCAACCAGACTATGAAAAGTCATCTATGGTCAACCAGACTATGAAAAGTCATCTATGGTCAACCAGACTATGAAAAGTTATCTACGGTCAACCAGACTATGAAAAGTCAGCTACGGTCAACCAGACTATGAAAAGTTATCTACGGTCAACCAGACTATGAAAAGTCATCTATGGTCAACCAGACTATGAAAAGTTATCTACGGTCAACCAGACTATGAAAAGTTATCTATGGTCAACCAGACTATGAAAAGTCATCTATGGTCAACCAGACTATGAAAAGTCAGCTACGGTCAACCAGACTATGAAAAGTCAGCTATGGTCAACCAGACTATGAAAACTCAGCTACGGTCAACCAGACTATGAAAAGTTATCTATGGTCAACCAGACTATGAAAAGTCAGCTACGGTCAACCAGACTATGAAAAGTTATCTATGGTCAACCAGACTACGAAAAGTTATCTATGGTCAACCAGACCATGAAAAGTTATCTATGGTCAACCAGACTATGAAAAGTCATCTACGGTCAACCAGACTATGAAAAGTTATCTATGGTCAACCAGACTATGAAAAGTCATCTATGGTCAACCAGACTATGAAAAGTTATCTATGGTCAACCAGACTATGAAAAGTCATCTATAGTCAACCAGACTATGAAAAGTTATCTACGGTCAACCAGACTATGAAAAGTCATCTATGGTCAACCAGACTATGAAAAGTCATCTATGGTCAACCAGACTATGAAAAGTCATCTATGGTCAACCAGACTATGAAAAGTTATCTATGGTCAACCAGACTATGAAAAGTTATCTACGGTCAACCAGACTATGAAAAGTCAGCTACGGTCAACCAGACTATGAAAAGTTATCTATGGTCAACCAGACTATGAAAAGTTATCTATGGTCAACCGGACTATGAAAAGTCATCTATGGTCAACCAGACTATGAAAAGTTATCTACGGTCAACCAGACTATGAAAAGTCATCTACGGTCAACCAGACTATGAAAAGTCATCTATGGTCAACCAGACTATGAAAAGTCATCTATGGTCAACCAGACTATGAAAAGTCAGCTACGGTCAACCAGACTATGAAAAGTTATCTACGGTCAACCAGACTATGAAAAGTCATCTATGGTCAACCAGACTATGAAAAGTTTTCTATGGTCAACCAGACTATGAAAAGTTATCTATGGTCAACCAGACTATGAAAAGTTATCTACGGTCAACCAGACTATGATAAGTTATCTATGGTCAACCAGACTATGAAAAGTCATCTATGGTCAACCAGACTATGAAAAGTCAGCTACGGTCAACCAGACTATGAAAAGTCAGCTATGGTCAACCAGACTATGAAAAGTCAGCTACGGTCAACCAGACTATGAAAAGTTATCTATGGTCAACCAGACTATGAAAAGTTATCTACGGTCAACCAGACTATGAAAAGTCAGCTACGGTCAACCAGACTATGAAAAGTTATCTACGGTCAACCAGACTATGAAAAGTCATCTATGGTCAACCAGACTATGAAAAGTCATCTACGGTCAACCAGACTATGAAAAGTCAGCTATGGTCTCTCAGACTGTCAACTAGGTAAACTCCTGTCAGACTATGTACTATTAGCATTATCAATGATGAAGAAAAGTCATGTAGTTAATTAACATAATTATCAAACACAAAAAGCTTATTCTCCCCATGTGGGTTCCAGGGCTCTATTTTTGACCACCCCCCCCCCCCCCCCACCCAGCATGTAGTAAAAGTCCACTAAATAGGGGTGTATCCCTCAAAGTTTCTGTCTACACAAACCAACCGAGTTCATGAATTTTATTGTTACAGCTTCAGTTAGTGTCAGTAAATGTCTAATAAATGTGTGATTAATAATTCTGAAGGCATAATCCTTATCACCTATGTGTAAAAACCATATTTTAACGTAGCTGCACAATTATATATAACAGCAAGCATAAGACTAACAGATTAGAAAGGACAGTACACAACTGTGTGGGTTAGCTGCAACTAGCTACAGAAAATTAACAATGTGCTGTTATAACATGTGGGCTATAAGAGACAGAAACAAACTATGTGGTGCAATATACACGCAACACAAATACGCATGGCTGAAACAGATATCGTGAAATTCGCCACCTTCTGTGTTCACATATAACAGAGGGGATGGCGTGCTGTGTTGCGGATAACAGCTACCCTGGATTATCTATGCTTTTGCCCTAACAAATCTGATTTCAGCAAAACCATAACAAGTCACCATTTAATGACATCCATTTTGGGAAAGGGGGCGGGTAGTAGGTTTACTCATGTCTTCTCTGAAAAGGAGCCCAGAAGCCACAAACAGAGGTATCAGTAATATCCTGGGAAGACAAAGCCCCTGGCATTACATCACCCACCAAGTGCCCAGAAGCCACAACAGAGGTATCAGCAATATCCTGGGAAGACAAAGCCCCTGGCATTACATCACCCACCAAGTGCCCAGAAGCCACAAACAGAGGTATCAGCAATATCCTGGGAAGACAAAGCCCCTCGCATTACATCACCCACCAAGTGCCCAGAAGCCACAAACAGAGGTATTAGTAATTTCCTAGGAAGACAAAGCCCCTGGCATTACATCACCCACCAAGTGCCCAGAAGCCACAAACAGAGGTATCAGCAATATCCTGGGAAGACAAAGCCCCTCGCATTACATCACCCACCAAGTGCCTATTTGTCTATACACATGTTAAGCTGGCACTACATGCATGTTGAAAAGGGTCCTTACTTGTTACCTTTACAAGGTGAATGAAAGCATGTATGCTAAAGTTAGTTAGTTGCTTATTCTTTAAAGACATTGCAGAACCAACCCTAGCATTATTTTGTCTGTTGTGGTTTATCTAGGCAAATTTACATCCAGCAGTTTGCCATTACTTTCTGGACGGTTGACTTTTTAAAACCACTGTCAAAACCAACACAAGGCATGCAGCTGGGATTGAACCTGGTACCCTGGCATTACAAAGCTGGTTTGCAACGCCTAAGCCGCAGACAAAGCATTATGTACACGTAGCTATCTCTATAGACAACATAAGGAAAGGGTTACACATTTTTAAATGTTAAAATTTTATAGCAGACGGCAAAGATGGAAAAGAGATTAAAGAAAAAAGAAATAACATACAGTTTATTAAAGCCGTATTTAAAAAAAATAATTTTTTTTACATTGATACAGCTATTTTCAAACCCCTCGTGTCTGCAGCGCCTGGCCACTACCTCACCACAGCCCCCCAACCAATAGTTTAGTGGGGGAAAAAAACAGGGGGGGGGGGGGTGGGGGGGGGGGGGGGGGGGGGGGGGGGGGGGGGGGGGGGGGGGGACTAGACAATGTGAAAAAAATGTAAATCCCTCAAGGAAATGATGAAAGATGAAAAAATCTCACCACCGGTAATAATCTCCATTTGTTGACTTATCCAACATACTAGCTGATGTCAGCAAGCCCATAAGAATGAACAAGGGCTAGACTAGAGTCTGCTGAAGTGCAGTGAACCATGAGAGGTTAAGCTTACTTACCTGGTGTGAGGCCTGACTGTCCCCACCCTGGGCTACGTTGCTGGTGGATGATGTGGTTGACATCTAACAAAAGAGAACAGTAAATGACTTCACCTATTCACAGCTACTGCTCAGCTTCATACGTTTTAAACAGAAAGAGAACGACAACACAGTAAATGGTACATATCCACCCTTTCAGGACCAGAAGGATTGATAAATACCAAATTTGTTTGGGGCATTCAGCTTTTTTGGCACCAAGGATCGCATCATGTGTTGATTCCTAACTAATTTAACTACCCTCCGGTACTGAAAGGAGTTGATAACTCTTCTTATGCCTTATACAGTTTGGCACATGGTGATATCCTAGCAGAAATGGACTTTAACGGGTATCTATTCAATAAAAAACAACTCCCTTGCATGTAAGCGAATCTTAGGTTTGAGAGAATTTCTTAACATACTGGTATCCCATGGTTGTGAATGGCTTAAAATAAATCTATCATTACTTGCAGTGGCAAAAGATATTTGCGTGATAATGCACAAGTACCAGCTAGTGGTTTTCTCCTAGGATATGCCCCAGCGACCTTTAAATTAAAGCACTGTCATGTGTACAAGGAGCAAAAGGATAAAGGATTGGGATTTCAGCCTCATTTTTCAAATGGAAGTTGAGTTGTATAATCACTGAAATAATAGCACATGTGTATGTGCCCGCCCCCTTTCTATATGTGTGGCATGTGTGACGTTTATGGCTCAACCCAGAATAGCACATGTGTATCTATATGTGTGGCATGTGTGACGTTTATGGCTCAACCCAGAATAGCACATGTGTATCTATATGTGTGGCATGTGTGACGTTTATGGCTCAACCCAGAATAGCACATGTGTATCTATATGTGTGGCATGTGTGACGTTTATGGCTCAACCCAGAATAGCACATGTGTATCTATATGTGTGGCATGTGTGACATTTATTGCTCAACCCAGAATAGCACATGTGTATCTATATGTGTGGCATGTGTGACAATTATTGCTCAGCCCAGAATAGCACATGTGTATCTATATGTGTGGCATGTGTGACGTTTATGGCTCAACCCAGAATAGCACATGTGTATCTATATGTGTGGCATGTGTGACATTGATTGCTCAACCCAGAATAGCACATGTGTGTCTATATGTGTGGCATGTGTGACATTGATTGCTCAACCCAGAATAGCACATGTGTATCTATATGTGTGGCATGTGTGACGTTTATTGCTCAACTCAAAATAGCACATGTGTGTCTATATGTGTGGCATGTGTGACATTGATTGCTCAACCCAGAATAGCACATGTGTATGTGTCCGCCCCCTTTCTATATGTGTGGCATGTGTGACAATTATTGCTCAACCCAGAATAGCACATGTGTATCTATATGTGTGGCATGCGTGACGTTTATGGCTCAACCCAGAATAGCACATGTGTATCTATATGTGTGACAATTATTGCTCAACCCAGAATAGCACATGAATGTCTATATGTGTGGCATGTGTGACAATTATTGCTCAACCCAGAATAGCACATGAGTGTCTATATGTGTGGCATGTGTGATATTTATTGCTCAACCCAGAATAGCACATGTGTATCTATATGTGTGGCATGTGTGATATTTATTGCTCAGCCCAGGATAGCACATGTGTATCTATATGTGTGGCATGTGTGACAATTATTGCTCAACCCAGAATAGCACATGTGTATGTGTCCGCCCCCTTTCTATATGTGTGGCATGTGTGACAATTATTGCTCAACCCAGAATAGCACATGTGTATCTATATGTGTGGCATGTGTGACAATTATTGCTCAACCCAGAATAGCACATGTGTATCTATATGTGTGGCATGTGTGACAATTATTGCTCAACCCAGAATAGCACATGTGTATGTGTCCGCCCCCTTTCTATATGTGTGGCATGTGTGACAATTATTGCTCAACCCAGAATAGCACATGTGTATCTATATGTGTGGCATGTGTGACAATTATTGCTCAACCCAGAATAGCACATGTGTATCTATATGTGTGGCATGTGTGACAATTATTGCTCAACCCAGAATAGCACATGAGTGTCTATATGTGTGGCATGTGTGACAATTATTGCTCAACCCAGAATAGCACATGAGTGTCTATATGTGTGGCATGTGTGACATTTATTGCTCAACCCAGAATAGCACATGAGTGTCTATATGTGTGACATTGATTGCTCAACCCAGCCTAGACAGATCACACACCGACAGTGCTACAATAAACTGGCCACTCCACCTCCAACCACCACAGTCCCATAATACTGCCCACCACTGTCACCAGTTGCTGTTGATTGCAACGATCAGTTCCCTACACCAATGTTGATCAAATGCAGTGCACTTGATGTACGCATATTTCACTTCCATCCATTTCTTCTTCTTTATCGCATTACACAATGTAAACACAGGCAGAAAGTTCTGGCTGTTCGTCCACATCTTGATTCTAGTCTTGTTCCTGGGTGTACATCCATTTAACAGAGCTGACTCACTTGTATGCAGACTGTTGATTCCTTGCCTCTCAGGCATTTGCACTCCCACTTCAACGGAAGCTCCTAATTAGTCGATTCTTACTCCATGCTTCTGGATAGGTATTAGGTATATTCTTGTTTTCCTCCCCAACGGGACCACGGAACCCATACAGGGAGGCTACCAAATTCTATATCCATGTCTTTAGTATTTGGTTTAGTATTGCGGGACTGCATCTGCGCAGTCCATTGAAAACTCGCTTTCAAATCTAGCTGCAGCTCGCGGCCGATGTTCGAAACCGGGCAGTTCCTGGGGTTCGCCCACCTCAAGGAAATGGGTATCAGAGTTAACACTCTAGGGTAAATAGAGGAATGTCGCTGTAGCGACGGAGTTTTGTGCGAACAGCGACACAGGCAGACAGCTTTTTAATCAGCTTTCTGTAGTGGTAGCAAAGCACTTATGGTTTATAACCGTGTGCAATGACGCTGGTCCACATCTCCAGACATTTTACTGTTTTTGAGGCCAGCAAATCTTGTTACCTGTCAGTGAACGCTGCAGAACTGACATAGCCAAGATAATCCTGGATGCTGATCAGCTTATTACCTCATACAACATCAGAATAGTGATGCAGTGGATCCCAGGTCACTCCGGCACACCAGGTAATGACAGAGCTGACATATTGGCAAAGAAAGCAGCAACACAAGAACCACCTACAGCGACAACCCTCCAGACAGCAAAAACACTGATAAGAGCTATAAACAAAGAGACTTGGTTGAACAGATGGGCCATGGGAGACACTGGAAGAGAGGTTTATAGACATATGTCTGGCCCTGATCCTAATGACAGCATTAACCATCTAACAAGAAGGGACCAGGCCACCATCTTCACTTAGAACGCAACATACTCCACTCAATGGACACCTAAACAGAATACAGCCACAACACTCCCCAGAGTGCCAGCTATGTAACTACCCCTACGAAACTGTTGAACACCATCTCTTTGAGTGCCCAAAACTCAGTGAGACAAGAAGAACGCTACTCCCTCCGAGACCAGACAAGTGGAACACCTTGTACGGAGGAAAAGAACAGCTTGTGAAAACGTGCAAATTCCACTACATGGCATTGGGCCAAAGGGCGAAAGCTCATGCGCCGCTGGATCAATAACAACAACAACCTGTCAGTACCACTGCATTTTCATTTTTTTTTTCTTTCTGTTGTTAAAAGACGTTCATATTTGACAATGTGTTGGGTAATGATTCTGATAACTTCATTATTTCAGGATTGGATTCCGCCAGGGCTGAAATACTGCACCACCTCCCATACCATGGCCTAATATAAGTGAAGACATCAGTGCCCACACCTCCAAGACAGTGCTGTTATGATAGCACATTTATGTGTAAGTCCATAACCTGCCTTATCTACTTTTACACAATTCTGACATAGATGCTCTTCCATGCCATCATCTCTAACTCTACAGATTCTTCTCTCTCTCTCTGTGCCACTTTTCTCCTCAAACTTTCCCATTCTCACCATGTAGTCCAATTTTCTCTTTTTCATATGTCCAAAGAATGGATTGTCTCCTTCTGATGTGGACAATTATGCTAAAATACAAAAATGCATCACAACAAACTGCCCTATTACACATCATACTCAAACTAGCAATAGACTGTCAATGTTAAACTGTTTTGAACAAGGAAAAAAATTCCTAGGAAGTTACAAAAGCAAGGCTGAACTTAAAATGTGCTGAACTTAAAAGAAAGACCTCTGCGATATTTAAAAAAATATATATAAATGATAAATCATTAAAATTACCCACTCACTAGGCGAATCTTTTAACTTACAAAGTGGAAGAACAATGGTAAAACAACATCAATGAAACAATACCTGTGAGGCACTAACATTGACATCACTAACACTAGACCCCGTGTCTCCATCAATTCTGTCACTGCCCACTGTGGAATGGAATAGACAACATACTGTTACAGGAAAATATCTGTATGATACTATCTGTCACCTGCCATTTCCTATACAACTGACAGTAAATGCTAGTAGTACAGGGAAGCCAAATGTTGGTATGTTACAGTTAAATGTTAGTATGGGACACCTAAATGTTGGCATAGCATGGAACAGCTATATGTTGGCATGGGACAGTAAAATGTTGGTATGTGACAGCTAAATGTTGGTATGTGACAGTTAAATGTTGGCATGAAACAGCTATATGTTGGCATGAGACAGCTGAATGTTGGCACGGTACAGCAAAATGTTGGCATGAGACAGCTAAATGTTGGCATGAGACAGCTAAATGTTGGCATGGAACAGCTATATGTTGGCATGGAACAGCCATATGTTGGCATGGAACAGCTATTTGTTGGCATGGAACAGCTATATGTTGGCATGGGACAGTAAAATGTTGGTATGTTAGTTAAATGTTGGTATGGAACAGCTAAATGTTGGCATAGCATGGATCAGCTATATGTTGGCATGGGACAGCTAAATGTTGGCATGGGACAGTAAATGTTGGCATGGGACAGCTAAATGTTGGCATGGGACAGCTAAATGTTGGCATGGGACAGCTAAATGTTGGTATGGGACAGCAAATGTTGGCATGGGACAGCTAAATGTTGGCATGAGACAGCTGAATGTTGGCATGAGACAGCTAAATGCTGGCATGGGACAGCTAAATGTTGGTATGTGGCAACTCAATGTTTACCTCTGGTAAATAGGGCAGTAATGAAAATTAATAATAAACATGGGACACCATAAATGACAAGTGATAAAAGTCCACACATTGTATATGTGTGACAGGGATCCTTGTGGCCAAGCAGTTTGCTTCACGTTCTGAAGGTCATTAGTCTGTTTCACGCCTATGCTGTTCAGTTCACAAGTGTGATTTTTACAGAGATCTCTGTGGACGGTGTCCGGAGCTGCAGAGTCTGTGTTTTGTGTGGGGCTCTCGGCTAGCCGTTCTGCCGAGAGAGGCCGAGCCACAAGGAATAACACTAATGCAATCAAGTCAGTCCTCCCATTTGTGTATGTATGTAAGTTGTACCCCACCAGGACATTACACAAGCGATAAACACCCAGTGACACAAAGAGCCACCATGCGGACGAGGATCACTCATGTCCAGGAAAATATGTTTAGCCGTTAGACCATATTTCAGGTCTGGTTATATTAAGGCTACCGGCAAAAGCCAGGGTGGGGCTTCAACTAAAAATTGCCTCCCACAAGGGGATGACGAGACAGAAACCCTTGTTCCTCCCATTTTTAACCTTGTATACATAAACAAAGTTACATAAAAATGCTTTCCAATAATGACACATGGACATGAACCGCCACCTACCATGTTCATCAGCAGCTGCATGTGTCTGTAGGGGACCTCCCCGGACAGTGGCCGCAGCCTGGAGACTGACATTCCCTGGGCCTGAAGCAGCCACTGGCTGTTGACCACCCAGGGTTTGCTGCGTGCTCAGTGACTGCGGAGGCAACAATAATAAACAGACCACAGTTAGAACACAGATGACAAGAAAGCAGAAGAGAGCACAGAAAAAAAACCTCGTTAAAAAATCAAACGTGAACTAGCAATAAACTGCTTCATGTTTTTAATGGGCCTGTTTATTTTAAAAAAATTATGAAAACTAGGGCAGCAGAAATGTATTACAGAGAAACAGATTAGGACCACACTGAGCTAGTCAGGCAAAGTCTAAAGAAACAGTTTATGTTATTACCTATCTATTGAAAAAAAAAAAAAAAAAAAAATATATATATATATATATATATATATATATATATATATATATATATATATATATATATATATATATATATATATATATATATATATATATATATATATATATATAAAGCACTGCTTAACTTTCTAATGGGCATAATATAAATCTAACTTGCCAAGATGAATGCCTAAAAAACTACTGTACAGTAGTCTCATTATGCAAAAATGCATTTCCTATAAGCCTTATGGTGTTAGGACAATATTCTAAACATATAAATAAACATTCCCTCATATATAAATGGTGCCATCTGACAATAATTAACAAGTTTACACAGGATGTTATCTGATATTAACTATCAACAAGTTTACACATGACAGCTATCTGCTTTAAACTATTGACTGGCTAACCATTATTGTTATCTTACTGTAACTATTAACAAGTTTACATATATATTCTGCCATATGACGCCACATATTAACAAGTGTAATATAGGGTAACAGGGAAGTATATATACCATGCACTGTACTAATGTAGTACCAACAAGGTCATGCTGGTGTGCTGGGAAATGAGCAGACAGATGAACTGGATGTTATGCATCATTTGGTAGTGAATTGATGTATGACAAGTTAGAATCCAAGATGGCCCTTTGGGAGCAAGTGAGCAGCGCGGAGGCACAAACTGATCATTACTGAGGAGAACGGCGCTGCAAGAAGTTACCAGGGGATCTGGTCAATGCTCAAGGGAAAGGCATACAATCAGACAGTTACAGGTCTGATAACTCTTTGCTTGGTGCTGAAGATGGGGATCGAGCGTTTATGTGAATGTCCCAAGTGCTGTGATTATTCTTAATTGCACATTCAATGACAAGAACAATATAAACTAACATGTCATATTTACCAGCACTCTCAACAGACATGGGTTAACAATCTTTCTCATTTTGCTCTTTACAAAATAAAACCATGCTGTTAGTTTAGCATGGGAGTCACTGGGAGGCTGTAAACTACTTGACTGTTCATTGTTCAACACTAGTTCTAGCTTCTATTTAGCCCAGTGGTAAAATACATTATTTAAAAATTTTCCCCAAGGAGCTCACTGTACTACAGCTGCCATTTGTCACTTTTCAATATACGGTTATTCTTGTAACATTGTTGACAATTGTATGAACTATATAAGGAAACCAGAACTAAAATGTTATACTGAGCTTGTTCTGTTGTATGGTAGTTAATCTTGGAATGTGAGCAAACAAATTAAGAAGAGTTTGGTGGCAGCTAAGATGTGGTTCTTGAGAAGAATGTTGTGAATATCTGGACTGCCAGAATAACTAACAATGATTGCCTGGCACTGGCTAATTATAATAGAATAGTATATACAACAATGAGAAGGAGGCAAACAAAGTTCTTTGATCATCTGACGAGAAAAGTAGAACTGGAAAATACATTGATGACTGGAAAGATCACTGAAAGAAGAGGCAGGGGCACACAAAGAGAAAATGTGGATGGATTAAGACAGCGGCATGGGGGAATATCATCAGTGGAACTGATCCAGAACAACACAGACTGAGATCTGCGGAGACACACATCAGCTGTATGAAGTTTATAGGAGATGATTTTTCTTCTTCTGTATTTTCCTCAACAAAAGGCAGCTGGCTTTGTGTTGTGGTCTTCAGCTAAGCTGTCATGTCTAAGCTCAACATATCTGACTTTAGCTAACCCCTGGTCACCTTTTATGACATGCTTGTGAAGCGACAAGTAAGTCTATTCTCGTCTTACCCAAAATGGGCCCCAACACCCACACATAAGATAACAATGTTTTAAATTGGTTAAGGTATAGAAATTGTGCGGGCAATTGAAACACGGTTATCGTTATAATTGATTAAACTGTGGAGTCACTGTGATTAAAGCACACTCCATGACGTCTCTAGCCTGAATGAAAAGATAATCACAAGTACTGAAGGTCAAAGAAAACCCATGACAGTACAGGTGTGAAGTGTGAGGTCAGTACTGAAGGTCAAAGAAAACCCATGACAGTACAGGTGTGAAGTGTGAGGCCATGTCATCTATTAGGTCACAACTTAACAGTGTTGGCTGACAAGATTGCCTTCTTCCATCACCTTCTCATCCCCCCCCCCCCCCCCCCCCAAAAATATTAAAGAAATACCTGGTACATTCTTTACAGAGAGGACACTTCAGAGTTATAACGGCAGATTCAGTTAGGAAAAAACACATCTAATGTTGTCACTCTTGAGATCTGAATGCTGAACTTTCTGTGTCGACTCTATGGTCTCATTTTGACGGGGGGGGGGGACAGACCAATTGCCCCACAACAAGCATGTCATAGATTTCGACTA
The DNA here is from genome assembly GCA_905116865.2 of Candidula unifasciata. Classification (NCBI taxonomy): domain Eukaryota; kingdom Metazoa; phylum Mollusca; class Gastropoda; order Stylommatophora; family Geomitridae; genus Candidula; species Candidula unifasciata. The sequence goes on from CAJHNH020004135.1 coordinate 356,833, forward strand.
GTCAAGGGGTGTTTCCTTCAAAGTCAAATTGCATTTGCAGAGGAGGCATAGCACTGACAGACTGTGCTTACAAATAAGCCAAATCTGTAAAATGGATGTGCATTTAAAACTCAAGTCCTAAAAAAAAAAAAAAGATTAAAGTCCAGAAGTGGACGAAGAGCCAGAACTTTCCACCAGAGTTTACAGTCAGTGAAAGTAACAAAGAAAACAAAAGAAATATTGCGGAACAAAGGTACAGTTAATGCACTTGCCACACAACCTCCAATGCTCAATATTTACACAAAAAAGGCATAACCCACTCCCTATTGCATGCAAATTTACCCTCCAAGAGACAGCTGACTTAACTGGACCTGGTTTTAAACCCATATGGCTCAGTCTTTTTCCACAGAACTGCTGAGACTCCACAAAACATGAACTTCATAGCTCCAGCGCGGATACCCCAAAGGCATCTATAACAACTTCAATCACACAGAATGACGTTTTCAACAAAACAAGCTCATAACCTTGACAGCATGAGGCAAACAATCTAACCACTTAGCCATGGAATAACCTACTTGCTACTTCTGACAGGTAACTACACATAATCACAAGGCAGTTGTTTCTAACCTAACCCCTGTCACTGCTGACACCATTCTTGCTGGGGGTTAGACAGCTTATCTGTGGCAGCTGCTCGTTGACATTCCATCAAAGGAAACCCAGGGGAGATTAAAATGTTGACTATCTTTTTAGATAAAGCTGGATAAATTCAACATGGTACCTCATAGGCTATCCTCTCTTCTCATGCCACAGTAGCCAGTCAATGTGGCACATCTTTTTTGTGTTACTTCACTATTGCATATTTTCATTAAAGCTCTAATATGTTCATTCATTCCTAGCAATCAAAATGCTATCACCACAGATAATTCAGTATTACCATTTTTTTTTAAATATATCACATCAGTCGACGATGTGTGGGTTCCGGGACCCAATGCCCTCCACCTCCTTAACTCCTTAACAAGCATGTCATCAAAGGTGACTAGGGGGTCTTCCTTTGATGTAGCAGTGCGTCTGCCCAAAAAACGAGGCACCAGCAGTCAGCATACAAGTTAGCCATATGTGTAAAACAGTTTTGCACACAAAACCCAAATTCTGTGACAAAACTGAAGTGCGGAAAGAGTGGACGAAGACCAGAAATTTCTGTCGGGCGTTTACAGCTGACGAACATAGTGATGAAGAAGAAAATACATCAGTCCACCATAAAGTTGCCATCAACTGATTCTTGGGAGCTGGGACACTGCAGGGGCAAACACGCTTATCAGCTGGGGTGGTGGTCATATTTTGACATCCTCAGTGAAACATGAACATTCATTCGACGGCCCTGAGTTCTCAGGCTGACACACACTAAAATGAGCACTAGAAAATATTCAAGGATGTACAACCTTTCCCCGGGGGTCACCTCAGACCATCAGGAAACACATATTAACCGAAGTTATAAAAAAAATTTGTGACGAGCGGCTAGACGCTCGCCGAATATCGACTAGACGCTCACCGCAGATCGACTTTTTAAAAAAAATGACCATGGCTCCCAGGTCGACCCAGCCTTGAGTGGGTACTGGGTGCAGTCCCGGGAAGTAAAGGCGGCGTGATGCTGACCACATCACCCATCTTGTGCCGATTGGTCTATAAAAATATAGGTCTAGCTATATACGTATGAAAAAAATTATGGCTGACGATCGCCACAACATGAGGAACTGTAATAAAGGGTTGCAGCATTTGGAAGGTTGAGAATCACTGGCCTAGCATATCAGCAGGACACATGATGATGATCACTCTCCTTTTAAATTTTACTTAACTCAACTAACTATTCACACTTCACTATAATTTATTCAGATATCGACGTTCAAATGTTTACTTCTAGTTATTTTAGGCACTAACTGATCAGCCTCAAATTATTCATTTTTAAAATCATGGGGCTTCCTGAAACAAATTTAACAATTGGTTTGGGAATTCATTTGGCTTTGTATAAACTGTGCAATCATTTGTAAATTGTTTTGTTGAATTATGTAGACTGTTGCTGGCACTGGGTGGCTCTTGGCTACAGTGGCTCTACGATCTCCATACTTCTTGTACATCTTCAGCCCTAGTGTTTGTATTGTATACAGGTTTACAGAATTCCATGTACTACTGTCAAGTCTAAGAACTGTAAGAACAGAGTGGGCAGCTTGCCGGCATTCTGTTCTGATTCATCACAGGTTCCAATTTCTATCATGGAGGATTTTCTGAACAGCTTTCGGGTTCCATCCAGGTTGACCCAGCGAAATATGGGTCCCAAGTAAGGCAGTAAAAGTGACTGGTGTAATGTGAATCAAATCACTGATCGGATATCGATTTTCCTATTAAACAAAAGATATAGGTCAAGCCCAATATGCCAAATGCATCAAAGGTGTGAAAAGGGTCCCTTACAGAACTTATGCTCTCAGATTGTCCAAGCATAAAATTGATAACAGGAAATTTCCTGGAAAATAAAGGCGACTTTTACTACATCAGCCACCAAGTGACAACTGGTCTATTTGCCAAATACGCCATAAGGAGTGGAAATAGAATATCCTTGTATCAGTCTGATCAGAGTTGAGTTCTACAAGTCTTATTAAACAGTTAAATGCTGAAAACTTATAAACAACAAGTAACCTAGTCTACATGTTCAATCGGATGCCCTTTTTTTAAATGCTAATATTGTCTCAACATCTGCACACAAAACAAAATCAATTAACAAGAACAAACCTGGCTAAAACCATGAACAATCTTCTTCTTTATCTTTACCGGCTGTAAACCGGCAGAAAGTTCTGGTTGTTCATCCACTTTTGGACTTTAGATCTGTTCCAGAACAAGAGTGATGTGTGCAGATTCGTTTTTATATATCTGACCTATTTTGTATGCAGACTGTTGGTTCCTTGCCTCTCAGGCAGATGCACTTTCGTAGAAAACCCCAGATTAGTCGACTCTTACTAAATGCTTGGTGGGGAGGCAGTGGGTCAATTCTTATCTTCCTCACAATGGGAGCTCAGCATCCATACGGGGATTCATGAATAATCAAGATATTACTTTTTTAAAATGAAAATTATTTTTTTTTAATTCCTCTGGTCATCAAAATGTGGAGACATGAAATACACATGAGTAGTCTGTGCTTGCATTCAATGTTTAGAGCTAGGAACAAAACAGAAGCAACCCATACCACTGGCAAAGATAAAAAGCAGTTGCAGCCTAACTGACATTGGTTAATTAGTCTGGCATTTTATACTGTGCACTGTTATGTAGTTTTCCAATATATTTCCAACTAGATCTCTGAGCTTCCCTCTATTCAGTGTTTACATACACATTAAAAATACCTTTCAGAAACATAGATACAAAAACTAGTATTTGTTAACAGCCTTTTTTACTGTGTTTTGGAACACGTCCGAGTTTTTCTTATGATTATATTATGTGCAAGGTGATTCAGTTAATCAAATGTATTATTTTAGTTTTGTTTCTGTCCTCAATGCATCTGACAGCCTATTAATCACACTACAGTAATTGTTAAATCTAATCTGTATACACTTGCAGTTACTCCTATTGTAGAAACTGTTAAACCTATCTACAGTGATAAACTAACTGTTAATCCTCAAATAACAAGGGTTAAAAACTAGCAACATTATGTGTTAAACAGCTGTTAAATCTACTACAGTAGATGCTAATAATACCCATAACCCATCTAGTCCACTAACTCAGCTACGACTCTTGCTTGGCACAAGCCGTTAATCTAACTAAAACTGCTGACAAGATGTATGTTTTGCCCTTTCCCCATGTCCCTGCTATTAAAGTTAAGTACTCCCATACTGAAAATAGCTAAGTTAGCCAAAAAAGCCAAACTAAAGCAAAAGAAATCAACAGAAGATCACTGCCAGCTGTAATTTCCCTACTACTACTTTTTTTCTTTAGCATTCACCTGTTGTAAACTCCAGTAGAAAGTTCTCATTGTTTGTCCACTTCTGGGCTTCAGTCTTATTCCAAAACTAAAGTTTTGCATGTACATCCATTTTACAAATGAAGTTTATTTGTACGCACACTGCTGGTCCAATTGATGTCATAAATTCCAAGGAAAAACTCATTAGTCACCTTTTACAGCATGTTTGTTAGGCTCACAATGAGTGGGTCTGCAAACTGTTGGTTTCACACCTCTCAGGCAGAGGTACTCTGACATCGAAGGAGAAACTAATCAATCACCTTTTACAGCATGTTTGTTAGGCTCACAGTGGGTGGGTCTACAGACTGCTGGTTCCTCACCTCTCAGGCAGAGGTACTCTGATACTGAAGGAGAAACTAATCAATCACCTTTTACATGTTTGTTAGGCTCACAGTGAGTCTATAGACTGTTGGTTCCTCAAGTCTCAGGCAGATGCACTCCGACTTTGAAAGAGAAACACCTAACTAGTCACATTAGTTTTACGACATACTTGTTTGAGGGGGAGCGCCAGTGGGTCTATTCTTATTTCTCCCAAACTGGGGCCTCACGGAACCCACAAGGAAAACTGACATGATGTGCGCACACTTCTATTACACTTATGGTTCTGATCAATGGGCACTTTGATAATTCTGCCCCCACAGATCACAAGTAAATGTTTTGTCCACGTGATTTCTTAGTTAACACACAGCTCATCACTGATTACTCAGTGCTAGAGAGGCAAGACCTTTACAGGTGCGTGTAAATGACTCAACAACAAGTTGCATTTCTATTATTACAACATATGCGAAGTAAAGTGTGATAGAAAAGATGGGCAAAAACTATACATGCAAGGAAAACAATCCAACATCCATATATTAATAGATTATGGGGGGGGGGGATTTAAAAAAGAAGACAGTTCTACACATAAAACAAAGACAGTTTTACACACAAAACAAATTCTATAATATACAGTTACAGTGTGTCACTGTTCACAGAATACAATGCCACATTTTATCTGACCCTAACCTTGTTTCTGTATCTAATGCTTAACTTCTCAATGGACTTGAGGTGTTCTACACAGTACATCAATATATGATTTACACATCAAACTGATCGCTCATATATTTATTTCACATCTTTAAAGAGCAGACCAAATGCACCCTATCCCCTGAAATAATTGACAGATATATTAGATGTGTGACAGAAGGTTTGAGATTGTATCTGGCTGTTAGTCACACTGACGCCATGCAGATATGCATACAGTCAGAATGTTGACTCCCGTCAAGTTCTTGATAGTAAATGTTTATCTCTGCAACTGGAAGGTCGGTTAGTGTCAGTGGCAATGTTTGCTTATGTCCGTGGAAAGGAACAGCATCTACTGTGGGGACTTCAATGCTAGAGGATGCCAGTGGGGTAATGTTATCACCAATAAACAGGGGGAAGATTTGAAAGATGCGACTCGCCACAATCAACCAGGCAACTATGAGTGTCATTAACTTGGCTCTGGTGTTGCCCACCAGTGCTCCTCTTTGTAGATGGAACACACTTTGATACCATAACAGCGGCCACCTGCCTTGTGTTGTCTTGTTGGAGAAAAACAGTAAAAGCCACCAGAGAAACAGAACAAATGCTTATCAGCACAACAGCACAGAACAGGATGCCCCCCCTAAGCAAAAATGTACCCAGCCACCATGGTGGGAAAAAGAGGTTGAAAGAGCATGGCTGGAAAAGAGTGTGGCAGAAGGCCAGGAGGAGTAACATATCACAACCAGATTTCCTGAATGACCTGAAAGATAAAGTAAACAAGATGACCATGGCCTTCAAGCCATGTGCAACACAGGTCAGGAATGAGAAATGGAACCGGCACAGTAAGAAGGTATGCTCGGAAGGAAGGGTCTCTCGCAACATTGTGGTGACTCCACCAGGCAATGAACGGCGCCACTCGACATTGGGGTATCCCAGATTTTCAGAGCACAGATCTGACATGGCAGACATCTGATGCAGACAAAAATGGACAGGACCTTCTTCAGCTGTACCAGACTGACCAGAAAAATGAGGCAGCCAGAGTTAAGACGACGCTCTTGAATTTGTGCGAGAAGGCAGAGCTGAGTAATGACTATGTTATCACCACTGAGACCAAAAGGACAATGCTCAAGAAATGAAACAACATTGCTCCAGGCCCCAACGGCATCCGATATGCTGCAGATGCCACAACCAAACAAAGACCACTCCAAGATCAGCGATGCAGAACACGCTAGGCAAACTTCTGGAGAAAATAGTAGCGCAATGATTTAGTGATGACCTGGAAAGGAATAGCAGGCTACCGCTCACACTTAGAGGGTACAGGCGTAAAAAAGAGACATGGTTCAATGCGGCAGCTTGCGCCCATGATGTTTATGAAGGTTTTCAGGCAAAACAAGAGACATGTGCAGCTGCACTTGATCTAGAAGATAGTACAACACAGTACTCTTTGACTACATGGTGCAGATCCTCCAACTAAAAATATCTAAATTCGCTGGCTGGCTGCAGCACTGTTGTAGAGATGGGTGATACTCAGGTGTATTTGTTGGTCCTCAGACCCGCTTACCATTTGTCCCAGATTACCTAAGGTTTTCCGCTGTCCCCAGTCTTCTTTAATATGCATACGTTGCCCCAAAAAAACCGACAGCAATTCAATGGGGTTGGCAGGACAGTTATTTGCTGATGACATTTTGGTCTATTGACATGGAAGAAACTGACATGAGATTGCCAATGCAATGCAGAGCAAACTATATTGCATCTCCTTCTGGTGTGAGGACACCAGTGCACATGTCAACTCTTTAAAAACCTCAGTAACGTGGTTCTCCTTGAACACACATAAAGTTAAGGCACACTTACCAGTGGTGGAACTTAGTGGCAAAGCTCTGACAAGAACACACCGATGACATATCTTAGTGTAAAGTTTGATCACAGTCTGCCCTTCAAAGCCCACATCAACCATGTTTCAACGAAAGCCCGTAAAGGCTTAGCAACAGTGACAGTCCTGGCCACCGCCAACATCAAGCAGAGACTGCTTCTGTTCCAGGGACTGCTTCTTTCTCCAACTGAATACGCTTTAGCCATACTGACCGTCAGCGATAATCAGACTGAAAGACTGGAAAAGGTGCAAAATTAAGCCACGCTCTTCATTCTGGGGTGCACAAGAGACACCTCTTGCGTAGCAATGAGAAATCTTCTTGACTTTCCGACAATGCACCATAGGATGATCTGGGGAGCTCGTGCATGCCTGAAGATGGGCTCGGATTTGAAGCACCCTCTGCACAATGTTCTCTTGCGGAAAAAAGACAGCAGGCTTAAAAGGGGCAATCATGGCTCGGGCAGGGCAGAGGACGATATCATACAGGTCTGCAGTCTTACAGACATTAACCTCAGTTAAGAATGGACATCTGTGTCCCAGCTGCTCAACTGCACCTTTTCCTGTGTTGCAATGCTTGTTAGGAGCAGAATCCATTTGCTGCCAATGTAGAGGTCCACTTCAGATGAGGCAGATGTACTGATATATATATATAGATTGGCCCGTTGTTAAAGTAAAAAATTAAAGGACCCTTTTCCACGCCTTTAGGCGTATAGGGCATAACCAACTGCACAAGATGGGTGATGTGGTCAGCATCAGGCCGGCCACCTTTACTTCCCGGGACTGCACCCGGTACCCACTCAAGGCTGGGTCGACCTGGAAACCAAGGTCATTTTTTTTTTTTTAGAAAAGTCCGGCTCCGCCGGGGAGCAAACACACGACCTTCCGATTTGCAGAGCCGCCCTGCCATGGCGACTCCCGGGTCCGTTGTACAAGGACAAAAAAAGTACATGGGCGTTTACTGCATGCTCTGCAGGCAGAGCAGTCCAGGAGGACAGTGGCGCCTTCTGCATGACTACTAACAGCATGGCAATGAAGGTGATGGCAGTAACACGAGCTTTAATGTGGCTAGCATGGCAGGGGCTACTCTCATGTGTGTGTGCTGAGTAATTCTAATTCCTCTGGCGGACAGAGGCAGGCTTTGTATGCAGACAGTAAACTGAGCCATTGCAAAACTGCAATGTGCGTGGAGTTACCTTCATCTTTGTACCAGGGTATGCCGGTGTTGTTGGAAATGAAACAGCCGACATACTAGCTGACTCTACTCTGGTTACAGAGGGCTAGCCTGTGGATCATACTGACATTGTTAATGCCATTAGAGAGGTAGGATGTTCAGAGGATTTTGGGAGCAGCACTTCCACACCTTTGCAAAGAGTGCAAGAACTGGGAGTAAAGAACCTCACAGCCAGGCATGAGAAGCACATGTGATGCACGAGAAGTCTTGTCAACCAACATAGGACTGGGACTATCAATCGCGGCGCGGGACGCTGATGTAGATATTGAAGGGGAATCTGAGCACCTACTGGCGTGTCCGGAGTGCCGTGAAGATAACCCAAATCAAAAAACTCATTAATGTATTTAGAATGTCTACAACAATCATCTCATGCTTAAAAAAAAAAAATCTAATATTAATGTATTTAGAATGTCTTTGGTAGCTAGCTAATTGTCACCCATTCAAGATGCTTTACACAAGTGAACCACAATTTATCAATGAATGCTAGCTCTGACAGTTGTGTTGAAATGGCTTCTTTGTCCACAATTTTTTTGTATATTCCACGACTTTCTTAATAGTCCATGACAGTCTTGACAGTCCATGACAGTCTTGACAGTCCATGACAGTCTTGATAGTCCATAATGTTGTAATAGCCCATGACTTTCTTACTAGTCCATGATTTTCCTAACATCCCATGACTTTCTTAATGGTTCATTATTTTTCTTACGGCCCATGACTTTCTTAATAGTCCATTATTTTCCTAATAGCCCATGACTATCTTAACAGTCCATTATTTTCTTAAGTCCATGATTTTCTGAATAAACAATAGTCAACCTTGTTAACATTACCCCCAGATTTCAACTGTATCTTACATCTTGACTTATTCATCCCCTGTATGCATGTCTGTTATCTTACATGGTGGACATGAATGATCCTTAATATTTTATTTTCAGTCCACTCTTGAAGTCTGAAGGACCATTTCATTTTCTCCAAAGTCCTTCACTGACATTCAGTGTGTTGAGAATTTGTTGACAAACGTTTTGCCATGCCCCCATTTAGTCCATACATGTGTGAGATTGCAACAGCATCATCTTCATACAGTTAATTTAAAATATTTTTTAACACCCCAAAAAAATGTATCGTGGTTACACCTTCAAATTTGTATTCATAAATTAACGATGTGTGAATAAAAACTATTTTTACAGTGCAGTAAAGGAATATAAGGGAATTACACAAATAAATATAAATGTGGGGCACACTATACCAAAAGCCAGAAATGGAAAAGTGCAATGGATTGAAAGCAAAGCTCTGGACAGCAACTGTACTGGCACAGGCACAATAAATGATACTGAGGATAAAATACCTGATGGTGTGCAGGCTGAGAAGCACCCAGGGCTAATGAGCCTGCAGTCTTGCCTACATCCTTAGCCTGAGCCAATACCTGGCTAGCAAACTGCTGGCCTGGCACAACCACATTTGTAGAACTAGAAACAAGACCCGCTGTGGTCAAACTCTGGACACCGGCTACTTGTCCAGGCTGCAACAGAGACGGAACCACTCCTTGTCGTTGAGAGCCCACAACTTGGCTCAAAGCCACTCCTTTGGTAACAGCAAGCCCCTGGACCATCGAGCGAGAGACCTCCTGCGGAGGCAGGACCTGAACTTGGGGTGTAGGTACCAGTATTAGATTCTGGCTCTGTGCGGGGGCAACTAATGGCTGGTTGTGGATTAAAGGGGAAACAAGGCTAAGCGCAGGCCCCTGCGGTGTAGGTATCAGGTTCAAAGACTGCGCTGGGGCCAGACCATGGAGCTGGTGAGGGTGCTTCAGCCCAGGCTGCAAGGGATGGGTTATAAAGCCATGACCAACAGTTTCTGAGGCATGTGACTGGTGGAGTTGTGTAGCTACCTGTGAGATCTGTGGCACACTTGTACTTGATGGCGGCTGGGATGTCTGAATTGTATGGTGTGCAACTGGAACCTGCCCAGGTACCGGTGTCTGCAGGGCATGGTGCTGAACTGGAACTGGAGCAGGTGTTGGAGGTGCCTGGTGCTGAACTACAGCTGGAGTGGCTGTCGTTGTCTGCTGTGTTTGGCCACTAGTCTGTGGGGTATGTAACACAACTATATATATATAGATAAGTGGGTATACAACACAACTATACATACACGGGTAAGTGGAGTATATAATAATTATAAACTAGATAAGTGGAGTATATAAAAATTATAAACTAGATAAGTGGAGTATACAGCAACTATAAACTAGGTAAGTGGAGTATATTAAAAATCTGAAACTAGCTAATGGCAGATATAACATAAATAGAAGTCTTAATTTTTTTAAAGTCAACTGCGTGTCCAGGATATTGCAGAACCAACCTCACAATTTTTTTAAGACTGTTTATGATGTCACCTAGCATCTGCAGTTTGTCAGTTCTTCCTGACCACTGCAGGACCACTGTCAAAACTGCCAAATCATCCAAACCGGAAAAATCCCAGCACCTTGGAATTATGAAGTGACTTTTACAATGTCTAAGCAACAAGCAGGCAGACCGTAATGAGAGAAACGTTCTGCAAAGGACCTGCTACATGATGAAGCAACAAGCATTGACATACAGATAAAACAGTCAACCTAAGTCTTTCATCTTAACAGTTTAAAATGAACCATCATTGGCCAGTCTAAAATCCTTTAGTGACACTAAAAAAAAAAAAAGATTTATACAGCCACAAGCATCTGCTTCCCACCCCCTCCCCCAATGCCACTGTATGAGACCTTGACTAGTGCCTTATTGATTGTTTTAGCTGTAAATGTATTCCAAAAGTCTATAAAGAAAACATATTTGACCAACTGTAACATCGCTTCTAAGAGATAGCAAACAGGTCAAAGTCCCAAGGGCTGTAATATCCATATGGTATTTGATTATAAATAAACTTTACCTACTTTCACAAAATAACTGGAATTAGTACTGTCAGAGGCATTATCAAGAATAAAATAACTTTTAAGCTTTACATTATTTATCAAGAATTAAAACAGCAATTTAAATTATTATAGTATTTATCATGAAAGTTTCAACTGTCATATATTTGTGAAAATAATATTTGTATATTCATAAATGAATATCAGTCTCTCTCACTCCTTTACTGCAACCCACACAAAATGCTATACAGGGGAGAAAGGGAGGGGGGGGGGAGGAAGGTTGTGTAAACATAATATAATATACTGACCTCGGGTACAGGCTTCTTCTCCCGACTTTTAAGAACCTGTGCTATGCGGTCTCGAATCTGTTTAGCAACAATCCTTTTGTCATCATCCAAGAGGAAGCCAGACTTAACCTGGAGGGAGAATATGCAGTACAGGTAACATTAGTATTGTATCTTTCGTATGCTGGACTGTGAACATGTCAAAAACATTTTCTACTAACTAATCATTCCAGTTCTAGAACATCATGCTTCATATAAATAAAAGGTCACACTCAAAAACAAACTGTTTACCAATAAACCACTACAACACACAAACACTGATGTTCCTGCCTGTATTGACCACCTGTGTGGTGTAGGCAGAAAGGTCTTTGAGCCTGAGAATTTTGGGCCTCGCTGCTGGTCCAGTCGCTTCAGACAGTGTAGGTCAAATTTTTTTTGGTTCTGATTAATATTTTTATTTTAAAAAACCTGACCTTACTGGAAAAATTATTCTTCTTCTTCGCTTTCATCAGTCAAAAAATCCTGAGGACAGTTCTGGTTGTTTGTCTACTTCTGAACTTTGTCTCGTTCCAGACTTGAGTTTTGCATGCGCATCTATTTTATTATGGATCTGGCTTATTTGTATGCAGACTGCTGGTTCCTTGTTTATCCAGCAGACACCTTGCTTGTCAGGAAAACAGTGGGTCTATTTATTTTACTGAAGATTCGAACCTGGGTATCCTGCATGACAGCCTAGCATTCTCAACCATTGAGCCAGCCACTCATCCTACAACAATACAGAAAATTTGTGTCCACAATTTTTACGTACATCTAATTATTTTACAAATGTCACAATTAAATGATATCTCCCTCTAAGCAGACAATTCTACACGTGAGACACACAAATAAGCACTCCACCCCTGTCTGTACTGAAGGCACAAGAAAAGAAAGATGAGATCATTAGAGACGACACACGGCCACAATTCTGAACACAAATATTTAAAGATATAGCCATCTTCACTAAAAGGTGCATCGAAATATTATCAAATAAAACAACCTTAGTTCTCATTTGTAGTTAAGTGTGGTTACAAAAGTGGACAGTGTTTTTTTTAAAAACTTATTTTGTTCCCGGGTCAAACCAATCTAGATCAAACACTAGATAATTTCCCGAGAAGTTACGGCAATTGGCATACTGACCATATCATGCACCCTGCGCCAATTGATCTAGTCTTATGGAACTGACCCAGTATACTGACCATCCCACATGAGATGAAAAGGGGTTGGTTACCTTACTGCTTGTTATCACAACTGTCAAACCAAAATTATTTAGAACCAGCCTGCTAATGTAACAATTAGTTTCTTCAAGAAGCAAGAGCTCAAATGAAAGAGAAAAAAAAATCAGAAAACTATACCATAATAACATATGAGTAGGTTCCAGAGCCAGGGGAGGGAGTAAATCGGCCAAAAATACTGGCAGTTAAGTTTTGCTGAAAGTGGATGTTGAGGCTTAGCTGTAAACCACAACATGACATGCCAACTGCCTTTCAAGAAAAAGATAAGGAATCTGAAGAAGAACATACAAATACTAGGTCTGATGCAAGAGTTTAATCAATTGTTACCATATTCTTACCAAATCTGCAGCAATTTCCTCCGGTTGATCCTTGCTAAGATCAAATTCAAACTGAATGGCTTCATTTTCTTTGTGTGTGTCCCTTCTCTTTTTGGCGTCCACTACACGCAAACGAAGTGGAATGACCTGTGCATCTGCTAACTCATCTTCAATACCCAGAAACTCCACCAACAAACCTGTATCTTCCAAGAAAAAATCATGAGCAAGCAGGTCTTTCACTGTGAGTCTGCAAAATGAGATTAAAAAATATTTCTAACATTTGCCAACAAACAATCATAATAACAATAACAAATGTTTCATGCAAACAAAGTGTCTGTTTTTTTTTTCCTTCAAACTATTGTACTCCACCATTAAATATGATGAAAACAGCTGTTGTTCTCTAACCTCGGAGAGCCCCCTTCTTTTACAAATTTCTCACAAATTGTTTAACAACAATCAGGTTCGTTTTCTTGTGGCTCCCTGTAATCCTGTTAGTTTGCCTTTCTTTCCTCCAGTACATTTTATTTTTTTCAATAAAAGTGTTATATGTCTGTCAATGCAGCTAAAATATGTCTCCTTTTTTTAAAAAACTTTTTTGAATTTCTAGACTCATCAGAACCTCTGTTCGTTTCTGTTTCCAGGAAAGACACCTATTATTCTGTAAATCTTCATCTCTGGACTCAGTTAAATATGACATATTGTGTCTTTTTTCTCTCAGAAATGAACGTCTGTGACACTAAATACAAAACAGTATATAATTTATGGTAAATGTAAACTACAATAACGCATTTCCTCACACTGTAAAGTAGAACAGAAATAAGATGGAAGAAAAAATACTTTACTGTCAGAAATAAGGAAGAATAAATATTGCACTCTCACAAACTGTTATAATTGTCAGAAACCAATTACAATAGGCAAAAGTAATCCCAAAATATGAAACTGCCAAAGAAGTTCTAAACTGCTTTTCTCTTATGTGCTGTGTCACAGACTCATAGACTCAGTTAATCAGCTTATGTCCTCAATTTCACGCTTTCAGAAAACCATCTGGTTTATACTGTGAATTTTGATTCAGCCAGATGTACAATTTCTGGTGCCCTTTATCCCCCAAACTGATCCCTATGTTCTTAGACATGCCAAGCTATTCTTTGTCATCATACGAAGCTCACTCGATGTCCCCCCAATCTTTTCCCCTCAGTCTCTATTTTTAATTTCCCTTATTTCATTGACCCTGTGGGTCCATGCAAAAGCTTCTGGTTATGATCATGTTTACTCAGTGTGATAAATCAGATCAGAATGGTTGAAAGCTAAATTAAGAATCAAAATCACGACACTTAGGATTCTCCTATAAGCGCTCCGTCATCACCTTCAGCAGCAAACGGAGAGTTTCGATTCAGATGGCACCAGCAACTGGCTGACTATATATCCGTCTTGCCTTTCCCTTCAGTGCTGAGCATAGGCCATATCCTTTGGTAACTCCTCGAAGTACCATTCTTTTTAGACCGTAATGACTTATTTGCGCCTCCGACTGTTCACTCTATCCCAAATAAGTCGTACAATATCTAGCTTGTCATACATCAACACTAAGTGGTGTAGAAACAGTCAGTCTATCTGCCTGTTCATTTTCTAACACACCTCTACATGACGTGGAGAAAATATCTAAACGATACTACCAGGAAACTCTGAAATGATGCTTGTCACTGCATTTTTCTCAGCATGCTATGTGAGTCCGTTACAAATACAACATGTGTACATCTGGTTCTCAAACCAGCAGAAGGCAGCAGTGACTGTCTCCACCTCCATTCTTAAGCTAAACATTGTGCTATCATATGTTTCTTGCTCGGACACTGACCAACTCCTCTCCTCAACCAAATTGTTCAAGCTTGCACACGTCTAATTGTGACTTCAGCTTGCCACATCAAAGACCTTCCTCTTTTCATTATGTGACACTTAGCCCTATCTAGGGCTTCTTGCCTGCAGCTACTCTGAGATGACTTTGCTTGTAGACACACTACTACTGGGGGATCTCCTGTATCTCAGAATTGCCTGCATGGCTTCATTCTGGATTCTATGGATTTTGTACACCAGATCAGAAGAAAAAAAAAAAAAAAAAATCAACCATGCTACCTAATGGACTGTTAACTAGTACCACTGATGTCTTAAACCACCACATAACTGAAACTGTGTACATGCACAAGGTGAAAACATTTAAATAAGGGCTAATAGCTGGAGATCAAGGAACAGTATGTACATAAAATGTTCAATGACAACCATGCAGCGCCTTTAGAGTTGGATTTAAGAAAACAAAACACAACATGAAACCTGAGGCTACATAGAAATATAAACAAGGTTTAACTAATATCTATTCATTTATAGTATAGTATAGTATAGTATAATATAGCATAGTATAGTCAGACTGAGACGACGGGAGGTAGAAGATTGTTAACAGACAAAAAGACTGATTTAACAAAAATTACAAGATGATGAAAGATATTCATACTGAAATATCTCTGTGCAGTAGCAACAACACCACCAATGTTGACATCCAGGGTTTATACCTACCAACAGATTGACAGGCAGTTTGAGAAACACAAATTATGAGGTATATGAGGTGGAGTTTACAATTGGTGAACACTAACAAGAACAGAGACAAAAAGAAGCAATTTCAATAGTTTAATTGAAGATGGATGGATGGCCCCATGCTCATAAGTTGGAACCCTCAGCGAGGCACATTAATTTTAGTTGACCTGGGTTCCCAGGCTGACATCATGTAAAATGGATACGTTGAAATATTACAGGAAATAAAAGTAACAGGCATGACAACCAAATCATCCACTGCTCCAAACAATTGTAAAGCTAGCCCTGCATGTCAATAATACATACTTTACTTATCGATGAAGAGAAGAAGAGTACTGTCAGAATAATGTCACCATCTCACAAACTAGCACATTACATTCATCTGAAAGAATGAATATAAAATCAAGAACAAACATACCTTTCCTCTTTCTTAGTCCGAATACAGCCTTCGATGATTCCATGAATCTCAGGATCCTTAACTTTATCCAAGGCTTCAGGATACACACCCTATACACCAGCAGACAATTATAAAATCCATTAGGAAGTTATACATTCAATTCTCTCAAAAAATTTCTCTTCAGCTGCAAAAAAAGATGTCAATATAATAATAACACCCATAGCAAATCACACAGCACAAGGATAAAGAATAAATGCCATACTTACATTAGCAGTTACAATCAATCAATCAACTTGCAGGACCATTACAGAAAGTCGCTCTCTTCACAACACACCTGAAAGTATCTTTCTCTAGCCAATTCTCCATCCCTGTAAGCTTTCACAGCCAATGCACCTTCAATGTCTGTCCTAAATCCATGTTCGCGGAGGTCGGCCTCTGTCTCATTTTCTGGAAACTGCGCAATCCATCACCGTTCTTTACAGAACAGCATGGCGCTTGACTCATGTTAGCAGTTACAACAAAACAAACGTACCTAAATTCAAGTTTTAGCAAACCAAATCACCAGATTAATCTGCATGAGAAATATTAAAAAGAAATAAAAATTAAACGTGGATTAGAGATATTTTCTCAAATTATATTAAACTTTAAAAAAAAATAATCCAAAGAGAAAATAAAAACGCTTACAGTTGTGACTTTACGATATATCTGACCAGGGTTGTGGCATTCTTTGTAGGGATACTCCGAGGATGCCATCTCCAGCATGCACATCCCAAAGGCATAGACATCCACTGCTTCATCATAATGCTCCTCGTACATCTCTGGTGCCATGAACTCGGGTGTACCTTAAAGAATACAAAGGACGCCTTGTACTCTCCCGCTGCCTTAGAAGGGGAAAGAAAGAGTGGATGCCTAAGATTAGTTGTAACAGCACTGGACTTTCATCAGCTGAAAATTTAAAAGGCATTTGTGATGCATCCTAATACATTCAGTAACTTGTTTAGTCTATATTTCACACATAAGACACAACAACACAAGCGGCTAATACACCTACTCTGTGTCTCCTTTACCCCTATAAAGATGTTTATTAACAAGCATCTTGCGTAAGAAGGATGCACCACAAATGGTTAGGCATAATTACCCAAATATTTAAACAAGAGCAAATTGTCAGGAAAAACTACTGACCTACCTTTCAGTCCAGTGCAATTACCATTTTATCAAGAAGAAAATCGCCCAAAACAGATGCTAAAGGCAGATAAAGAAAGATAGAGGGAATGAGAAGAAAAAAATTAATATTATGGCATAACTGAAATGAATCTGAAGATGTGTTTCAATGTCATTTTGGATCATACTGAAGAAATATACATGCTTGTAATGTGTGTTTTGTAATATGTTATTTCATTTCAAAATATGCTGGAAATATTTACTGTACATGCTTTTCAAAACGTCATGTAATGAACACTTCACGGTAAAAACAAAACACTTAATGGCTTTTGATCAGGAGTTTCATAAATCTATCAAACTGAATTATAAGTTGATATTTACTGCTAATGTCCACACATCAAGGAGACAGTCTACTGTTAAATTATCCCCTAAAGGAGCCAACATATAAGATAAGAATCTAAGACCAACAAAATGATACTCACATGAAAAATATTCAACTGCTAGCATCTTCAAGAAATATACATGTAACAAATTAAAAACAATATATTGGAGTGTGGTCATTTGGTACAGAAAATACTGGCAAAATTGACATCAAATGCGAACAACAGCAAAAATGTGTACAGCGCATTAAACTTATGAATAAGCAAACAGCATTAAACATTTGTGGGTAACCTACAACCTAAAGGATAATACAAATCAAACTTACCTATGACGCTCTTTGCAAAGGAATTATTTTTCAGGGTTGCTAATCCCAAATCCCCAATCTTCACAGAGCCTGTAGTGCCTGTGATAAAGATGTTGTCACACTTCAGATCTCTGTGGATGATTGGCGGAGTTCTAGTGTGCAGATACAGTAAACCTTTCAGGATTTGCCGACACCAGTTTTTCAAAACTTTCAGATTCAATTTTTTAAAGCGTCCTAGGTACCTGTGGAATCAGAAAAATCAAAGTTATCCAGTGCAACTTTTCCTGCACCTAACTTTAAAAAAAAAAAAATACCCCAGTGGTAGGGGTGGTATAGGGAGTAGAGGCCTAATTAAAGGTTATAGTCAAGAGAAATGACTTCACTGCACCAAGTTTTATTCCACGTGGCTCAGTCTTTTTCAGCAGCGGTTAGCCTGAAAGTCTCAGGTTCAAATATGCATCAAGGCTGATTTTTCAATACTAGTTTTCACTTCCTGGTTAATCAAGACTAAAACGGGTACTCAATAATTCTCTGAGCCGGGCTCTGTCCTCCTAGAAAATAAGGCGCCTGTACGCACCACAAAGTGTTTAGACAAAGGTACCAGACTTGCCACAAAGTGTCTTACATTAGTGTGCTGAAAAGGATGCCTTAAAGGGGTGTCAGTACTGCGTACCGCCAGAAAAAAAAAAGCCCTGGTTCTGAGAAGTAAAGGTACAGATTAATCTTTAAAAATATGAGCCTAATGTCTGATGCGCTGGTGGTGTTAAAAAGCAAATGGAAGGGTGGAGGGGAGTGTCCTTTTACATTACATCATTCTTTCGGGTGTAGGCTCCGGAGCTTCACTGCTTGTCTAATAAGCGCTGTCACGCAAAGTGACAAATCAGAGGTGTTTCAAAGTCAGAATAGCAGGTGCCTAAGAGGCAAGGAGCCACCAGTCTGCACACAACTGAGCCAGATCTGTAAAATGGATGTGCACACACAACTCAAGTTCTGGAACAAGACTTAGAGTCCAGAAGTGGACGAACAACCAGAACTTGTCACCGAAGTTTACAGCCAGTGAATGAAAGGAGATCATGAATTCTTAATGTGCGTAAACTGAAAACATGAAAAACGAAAAAAGGTTTGCTGGCGTATTAATTCTTTCTCAATCGACAAAAATTTAGAATTGGATTTGTGATAAGTGAAAATCTCTTCAAAGTAATTATGCAAACATTACCTGAAAACCGCAAAATAATCTGCTTACTGCAACAGGTATAACCATAATGTAGCCTATGTCACTAAGTTACTGCAAACAATATTTTAAACATATTTCAGACAAAACTGTTTTAGTATCTCATTTTTTTTACCAACAGCAGATACAAATTCCTGTTTAAAGTTTTGAACATTCCGGTCAAAGAGTTTGGCCTAATTTTTCCAGAACTGCTGTTAAAATATTCAATTTTTTCTTCAAAACATATAAACTGCTAACATGTTTATACTACCTATGTTTATTCCTTTCTGTGGCTGGGTAGGACTAGGAAGTCTTGAGCCTGAAAATTTAGGGCTGTATGGCAAACGTAGTCCTGGTGACTGCAGGTTAGGATCTATTTTTGCCTGAGAGCACATACACATAAACACAACTTTCCGAGGTAGTCCTGGTAACTGGGGGTGAGAATATCCAGGAAAAACACAATGGATCTAGAGAAGCAAACCTTGATAATAAACCCGGTGCATCACACCCTACTGTTGGAGGCAAGGAACCGGAGGTGTGCTGAACTATCTTAGGAGTGAAAACAAGTATGCTAATCCCCCCCCCCTCCCCGGAACACCGGAACTATCGTAAAGGCACAGGGACTAAGGATATGATGATCCAGTTGCCCCAACTACTTATCCTTGGAGTTATGAAGAGCTTAGCAAAACCAGCAGGCAATCTGGTGGCGGGAAATGAGCACACTGTGAGCCCCACCTTAACTACATGTTATAGAGAAAGGCTTTGGGCCAGAGGGCAAAAGTTTGCGCGCCGCTGGATCCCTAACAATAAACACAACTCTATAGCTCAAAATATGTTACAGATACTGAAAAATAATTCAGCAAAATGTTACAAAATATACATAAGTAAGTCTGTATAAACTGTAATGCAAACCAGGGCTGTTCAATTAAGTTAACTCAGGGGCAAAAATTTTGGCCAGAAGTCTGAGTCCCAGCATCATAAAATCCCTAGGCCACTTGCTAGGCTTCCTTGGCCATCAGGTTGCCAAAAAATGCTGATGTCAACTATAAGAAAGTATATTTTAAGATTTCTAGAATCCAGAAATGCTGGCAGTAAATTACTGTTACCACATGCTTTAATTTTCCATTTTTCACAATTCACTTTGTGACAGGTAAAAATAAAACATTCATGGCAAATCAAATTTGTTAACATACTGTCATCACTAATATGAATTTGACAACAGAAAATAATCACAATAATTAAACACAAACCCTCACAGCAATTATTACATTTTATAAAAGCAATTTCTCTCATACAATATTTCAATACTATAGCATAAAAGGTATAGTTACGTTTTCAAGGTTCCTGATGTCATGAGTTCTGTAATAAGGACAATGATCTTTTGTCTATGTGACCCTTCTTCCTCCCAGTAGTCAAAGAATCTGAGAATATTCGGATGCTGTAGTTCCTTCAGCATCTCTGCCTCTTCTTTAAATCTCTTCCGGTCACTTTTGCCCCACCGTTTGTCCTGAAATACACAATTAAAATATATATATTAGCATAAATAAAATGCACACATAAACAGCAAGAGAGATGATATCAGTAATAATAAAAATAAGTTATGAATGGCACCTTTCAGGCTTTTCAGATGACAGTACTGTGCTACGAGGAGGCAGTGGAATATTCCAGTTATTCAATTACAAGAACAGCCTGCATCATTATAGCTTAAAAGCCTGTGCAGTTTTAAAGAAATCCCGAGCTGCCTAAGCGTCTTGGTCCCTGTTTTGGCGTGCTTTGTCTACACCAAAGGAAAGGTAATTTACCAATATATTTGGAACGAAGCAGGTTGCAGGCACAGCCTGATAAGTATCTTACGAATGAAAGTTTAAAGTGTACCGCATATCCAAGCGGGATTAATAAAATTAATGTAAAATAAATCAGTATTTTGATAACCGATTGGTCTTTTCTATTAATATGTGGGGAAAAAATGTGTCTA
This sequence comes from Candidula unifasciata, assembly GCA_905116865.2. Lineage (NCBI taxonomy): Eukaryota > Metazoa > Mollusca > Gastropoda > Stylommatophora > Geomitridae > Candidula > Candidula unifasciata. The sequence goes on from CAJHNH020004135.1 coordinate 377,682, forward strand.
GGTTATTGTGGACAAATAACAACAACACAAACCTATGTTTTCAGTCATACAGACAACAGATGACTCTATAGCAGATGCTAGTATTGGGATGTGAATTATCTTTAGATATAACAGGCAATGTGGCCAGTGTTCATTTTCCCTGACATCTTTCCAGACAGTTCTGAAAATTATATATACAGTACTCATTTTTACCATGAAGCCATACTAGTTGGACAGATGAATCCTGACACTGCAGGTGTTGATCTGTACTCTATCTTGGTAAGCAGACACTGCAGTTATATGACAAATGTATGGCTTTAACAATACGTTTATTAAAATTAGTTGGGCATCCTTTACAGGATGTTGCAGAACCAAGCCCAGAATTTGTCTGTCTAGATTTACTAGGCAAGTTTTCTGTTCTGAAGTTTGCCACTGAATTATCAGCTCTCGATACCTGTCGAAACCAAAGCAAGGTGGTCTGCTGTCACCCTGACTGCAGATTGGATTGATTTCGGCACCTTGGAATTACAGTGTGTTTGTTAAGGCTAAGCCACGGATGATATTGATTACACACTCCAGAACTTATTTACTGCTAATGATTAGTATGATATACAACAGCTACAGTCCTGTAAATCAAGACTGAGTCATGCTCTCTTTTGGATATTGTTAGAATACATAACTCAGTGACTGACTAGGTATAAACAAGCTGACATGTTAATGAACAAATTATGACAAGCCTGGAGCTAGCAGATATATGAGGTCTCAGATCTGAGAAAAACCCAGTTACTACTAAAGTAACTAACTGCCTGGGAAAAAAAAAGCTCAGGAAAGTAAAACATAAAACATCTACAATAATAACACAGTACTGTCAGCTACATTCCTACAAGCAACGCATCAAATGCTGATTTATAACTAATGTACCTGCCATCTGATACGGACAGAGTAAACCATGTGATGAGAAGTGAGGTATAAAAAAAAACATGAGTGGAAAGATCAAAGGCAGAACAAGACAGTCTAAACATTGGAATTAAGGAGCAGCATGAATAAAACATTTGCACAACATAAAAGACCTTGTGTATGAATTGTGTTGCTTTTTCTTAATTTGATTCAATATATTTTTTTATGCTCTTCAAACAAACAAACAAAACGGGTGTTTTACCCGCCCTGGATCAGGAAAAATTGTATTTTTCCTTTACATCGCACCCATAAGTGCATTCACTACTTTATAACCAATCTGACTGCTGACAGTTATGTTGTTATCACAATCGACTTCACTGCATATTGGGCATTCCCATGCATGCTCAGTCCTGCGATGCAGCAGCCACTCCAAAGTACTTCTACTAATTGTTCCAATGAGAAGCTGGTTATATTGTCTCTTATCTCGGCCTCGAAGACGGCAAAGACGTGCTTCACCATGCTTTACTCAAATGTCACGTCTATACAGCCCAGTCTATACAGCGGTGACGATATCTGCCTTGTCCATGCTGACAGTAATAACAATATGACTGATTATATATGCAAAAAAATATACAGAGATACCACACATCATTACACCAGATACTGAGAAAATGAGTTTGCATGTTCAAAATAATGGAATCAGTCACAATTATTTACAACTATTACTACTACTGAATAAGCTGAGTATTTACAAACTTCAAACTGAGTTGGTACAAACAAACTGAGATGACCAAACGGTTCATTAGAGAAAAGTATTCACAAAGTATAACAGGAAATGTTAATGTTCAGACTGTTCAAGACCACTCACCTGAAGCTCACACCAAGCAACATGTACACCTGTATCAATTTCTAAACCTTTGTGGACAGTTTTGAAAGCTCCTCGACCAACCTCTTCATCCAGCTTCATAAATCGATGATCTGGAGACATTCGTGGCTGCCTGACATCCTCCTCTTTCTTCTTCGCCTTAGCCTCATGTTCTGATTCTGCTTCTTTTGTAGGGTGGGCATTGGTGACCGCATGGGATTTATTCAAACCTGCGGCAGCGTCAACTTCATCCTCTTTCTTCTTTACATTAGCATCATGTTCTGAATTAACTTCTTTTGTAGGCTGAGCATTGGTGACCGCATGGGATTTATTCAAACCTGCGGCAGCATCAACTTCATCCTCTTTCTTCTTCACATTAGCATCATGTTCTGAATCAACTTCTTTTGTAGGCTGAGCATTAATGACCACATGGGATTTATTCAAACCGACAGCAGCATCATCCTCTTTCCCCTGCTGTACTCCACTAGCCTCTCCCTGAACTTGCACGGCATTCGTACCCTTGATATCTTTATTCGAATCACTCGCTTTTATCACAGTATCAGCTTTTACACCTACATTTTGTACACTTGCATTGCACTCTGTTTTAGTTACATTCTGTACACTTTTCACATTACTCTCCACGGATTTAGAATTGGAAACTTCTGAATTCACATTATGAGATACATCACTAACATCCTTTGCATCCTTACTAGAAATTCCTTGAGGCGAAATACCTTTACTGCCTTGCATAGTTCTGTTCACTGGCTCAAGTTTTTGAGGAGATACTGAATTACTACACTTTCTTTCTTTCTCTGAAGCCTTACTACTACCCAAATCTGAATTATCACCAACACCTAATTGTGTCTCCTTTTTATCGAGATTATTACTTTGATCTTCAATGCTGGCACGAATGGCTGTAACGCCGTGTTTGGATGGGATTGGAGTCGGGACTAAAGGTGTCAATTTATATGTTGTCTTACCAGTGGGTTTTCTTGTAATGGATGAATGTAATTCCAGTTCTGAATTGACTGCACTGACGGAAATACTATCCGAAATACATCTACGAGTATTCGCTGAACGAGGACGCACTAAAGAACTGGATATATCTTTCACTTCATTCAGTTGTTCGTTAACCAACTGTTTTTTATTTTTGTCAACAATTACCTCTGACTTTTCAGATCTGTCAGATTTTTTAAGTCGAATAGCTGTATCAACATCTTGAAAATGGTGATTCTGGGGCGGGCGTTTATTTATACGAGAAGGAGATTTCTTTCGTTCTTCAGTAGCATCGCCATTCATAGCCCTTTTTACATAAGACTTACTCATTGTTGTATTCCCTAAGCCGTGCTAAATCTAATTCAGATTTACAACACGACATTAATATTTACAAATCAGAATAAAATTAAAGCTATGTAATTCTTAACTTTCCGTTTTAAGTCAAAACATCGCCGATTCTACCAGAAATAGAACATTTGCTATACAGCCTCGAGTTCACAGTCAAAACAGTCGAATCAAGCCGCGCCGATACTTGTAATTGAAGTCCTTTAAATGATCTTGTTTTCTGAATATCCTCCATTTAGACAGACAGGTGGCGGGAAAACAACGTTGCCACAACGAATATAATCCAAACTAAACACAAACATGAAATAGTTAGTCCAAAGGAGGCTCAGTGTTCGCCTATCAACGATCACATCTTCACTGATCTGTTCACGACCTGCCACAGAGGTCTATGGCGGCTTCTTCCAGCAGGGCAGTTTGAAAGTAGTTCGTCAGTGCCACAATCAAATAAACTTTGCACAATCCAAATATATTTCAAGTCAATAAGCTTTAAACTATTATATTATAAGGAATAATAAATAAAACACAAAACCTCTAATCAAAGAATGTGTAAATAAATTGTTGATACATAGTGTTATATCACGACGCGCACTAATAAGGTGTGCAGCGACGGATATCCGTCTGAAATGACGAGTGGCCTATATTTGATGATGATAGTCTATTGCGGGGTCAGGTCAAAAGTGGGACCCCCGTCACTCCACCAGTCGCTCCTGTAGGACACAATGAGAACATATTTAGTGGACGATAGTTCGTCTAGTAATCGTATCTGTGCGTAAGATATAAATAACTGCATGTGTGTAGTAAAAGATAAATACGTCTATGTACGTGTGCGTTATATATACACATAAATACACACACACATATATATATATATACATGCAATAAATAGAAACAATGTGTAGAAATATATAAATACAAATAGGTACATGTGTGCATGCGTGAGATATAAATACGAGTGTTTGTTTAAAATATGAGGTAATAGTTAAATAACTAAATTAATGCGTACGTGAGACACACACATACTGACACATGTACATGACACATACACATAATGTGTGTTTAGAATGCCTTATTATAGATAAGTAAATATTACGAAAAAAAATCAACGCTAACAAAAACTAATGATTCAGCTTCCCAATAAACACGGAAACGAATATAGAGTAAAGAACATTTTGTGCAATAAATCTATGCCATTTGCGGTTAGAAAAAGAATTTTCGCATACTTTATAGAGCAAGTTTTAACATACGGCTGTGAATCCTAGACAATTAATAAACAGGCCGAACAATATATATATATATATATATATATATATATATATATATATATATATATATATATATATATATATATATATATATATACAGTCGCGAATTAGGGAGAGGTATGATCGCTGACGCCCGTCGGCAAGTCACTTGATGATGATGATGATGACGACTTACTTTAAAAAAAATTCGTGTGGGTTCCAGGATCCCACTGTGGGATATTTTCCGAAGACTGTAGGAGCAACACCTTGAGACAAAGTTAGAAATGATAGTATCCGACAGACTGAAGGAGCAACACCTTGAGACAAAGTTAGAAATGATAGTATCCGACAGACTGAAGGAGCAACACCTTGAGACAAAGTTAGAAATGATAGTATCCGACAGACTGAAGGAGCAACACCTTGAGACAAAGTTAGAAATGATAGTATCCGACAGACTGAAGGAGCAACACCTTGAGACAAAGTTAGAAATGATAGTATCCGACAGACTGAAGGAGCAACACCTTGAGACAAAGTTAGAAATGATAGTATCCGACAGACTGAAGGAGCAACACCTTGAGACAAAGTTAGAAATGATAGTATCCGACAGACTGAAGGAGCAACACCTTGAGACAAAGTTCGAAATTATAGTATCTGACAGACTGAAGGAGCAACACCTTGAGACAAAGTTAGAAATGATAGTATCCGACAGACTGAAGGAGCAACACCTTGAGACAAAGTTCGAAATTATAGTATCTGACAGACTGAAGGAGCAACACCTTGAGACAAAGTTAGAAATGATAGTATCCGACAGACTGAAGGAGCAACACCTTGAGACAAAGTTAGAAATTATAGTATCCGACAGACTGAAGGAGCAACACCTTGAGACAAAGTTACAAATGACAGTAGCCGACAGACTGTAGGAGCAACACTTTGAGACAAAGTTAGAAATGATAGTATCCGACAGACTGTAGGAGCAACACCTTGAGACAAAGTTAGAAATGATAGTATCCGACAGACTGTAGGAGCAACACACTGAGACAAAGATAGAAATTATAGTATCCGACAGACTGTAGGAGCAACACCTTGAATTAAAGTTAGAAATTATAGTATCTGACATACTGTAGGAGCAACACCTTGAGACAAAGTTAGAAATTATAGTATCCGACAGACTGTAGGAGCAACACCTTGAGACAAAGTTCGAAATTATAGTATCCGACAGACTGTGGGAGCAACACACTGAGACAAAGCTAGAAATGATATTATCTGACATACTGTAGGAGCAACACCTTGAGACCAATTTATTGAGACACAGAAGATGAAATGGTTTGGTCATTTAGTAAGAATGCAGCCAGAACAACTATCAATGCGGGCGTTACACAGGAACAGATCTGAAGTGAAAGCAAGAGGCCGCCCTAAGAGAAGATGGATTGATGAACAATAGAGAGCTTCTACATCGACAGGGAATGACAATAGCCAATGCTGCCTATCAAGCAATGGATCGCCAAATGTTCCTCCCCACAACGCTTAGCAGCAAATTGTTGATGATGATGGCTACATGGATGATCTGTCATCAGCACGCAAATGGGGAAAAGTCAAGTAGACAAAAGATAACGGGCATCCACCCACATACTGTCGTGACTGCTGTCGTCTGCTGAAATTATTTAAATTTCAGATATGGATGAAACTGGGACGTCATCAAGGTAACCAATACATAAATTAATAGTTTGAATAAAGAAGGCACAAGTAATAGGTTGCAAAATTTATTGCCTAGCATATTTCGCTTTATCTCGTCAGGTGCATACTGCAGTGAACATTTAAATATATGGGTGAATCGGGTAACTCCAATGTCAGACTATCGTTTTTACATCAGTATGCACCTGATGAGATACAGCAAAATTTGCCAGGCAATAAATTGAGCAATCTATTTGTTGTATATTCTTCTTCTTCTTCTTCTTCTTCTTCTTCTTCTTCTTCTTCTTCTTCTTCTTCTTCTTCTTCTTCTTCTTCTTCTTCTTCTTCTTCTTCTTCTTCTTCTTCTTCTTCTTCTTCTTCTTTGTCGTCTCACTGATACCAGGTTGCAGCCCAGTGCCGCGGTTTTCTGTATTTGTCTTGCTCTTCACAAGTGGCTTGACTGGTGATTTTTTTTTGTATCTTCTTTGTTAAAATTTACAACGGGAAAACATTGCTTTAAGGTACTGATGTTTCATAGTTGTTGACTGGAACAAGAAAGTAGTGCGTATTTAAGGGATACTTATTTGCAAAGAAAAGATAGCCAGTTTTTTTTTATTTAAAAAAATTAAGTCATTGACTTCTTCATCGGACACGTTATCATTCTAGCCTAAGGACAGGGCATTTCAGACTTCACCAATATATGTTCAGCATTAGCATGAGAACTCCCCCCCCCCCCTTTTTTCAAAGAAAAAACTTTAACAAATGTAGGGGATTTTTCTATTTGAGACGATGCATGCTACAGACGCTACACCGCCTTGTGGCTGCAGATGCTAGTCAGCATAGTTACTAAACAGACACTACACCGTCTTGTGGCTGCAGATGCTAGTCAGTGTAGTTACTAAACAGACACTACACCGTCTTGTGGCTGCAGATGCTAGTCAGTGTAGTTACTAAACAGACACTACACCGTCTTGTGGTTGCAGATGCTAGTCAGTGTAGTTACTAAACAGACACTACATCGTCTTGTGGCTGCAGATGCTAGTCAGTGTAGTTACTAAACAGATACTACACCGTCTTGTAGCTACAGATGCTAGTCAGTGTAGTTACTAAACAGACACTACACCGTCTTGTGGCTACAGATGCTAGTCAGTGTAGTTACTAAACAGACACTACACCGCCTTGTGGTTGCAGATGCTAGTCGGTGTAGTTACTAAACAGACACTAAACCGTCTTGTGGCTGCAGATGCTAGTCAGTGTAGTTACTAAACAGACACTACACCGTCTTGTGGCTGCAGATGCTAGTCAGTGTAGTTACTAAACAGACACTACACCGTCTTGTGGCTACAGATGCTAGTCAGTGTAGTTACTAAACAGACACTACACCGTCTTGTGGCTACAGATGCTAGTCAGTGTAGTTACTAAACAGACACTACATCGTCTTGTGGCTGCAGATGCTAGTCAGTGTAGTTACTAAACAGACACTACATCGTCTTGTGGCTGCAGATGCTAGTCAGTGTAGTTACTAAACAGACACTACGCCGTCTTGTGGCTGCAGATGCTAGTCAGTGTAGTTACTAAACAGACACTACACCGTCTTGTGGCTGCAGATGCTAGTCAGCGTAGTTACTAAACAGACACTACACCGTCTTGTGGCTGCAGATGCTAGTCAGCGTAGTTACTAAACAGACACTACACTGTCTTGTGGCTACAGATGCTAGTCAGCGTAGTTACTAAACAGACACTACACCGTCTTGTGGCTACAGATGCTAGTCAGTGTAGTTACTAAACAGACACTACACCGTCTTGTGGCTACAGATGCTAGTCAGTGTAGTTACTAAACAGACACTACACCGTCTTGTGGCTACAGATGCTAGTCAGTGTAGTTACTAAACAGACACTACACCGCCTTGTGGTTGCAGATGCTAGTCGGTGTAGTTACTAAACAGACACTACACCGTCTTGTGGCTGCAGACGCTAGTCAGTTTGGCGACTAAGCAAACAGTGCACCGTCTTAGCCCCGCGAACTTTAGTCAGAGCGACTAAACTAATAGATTTACTGATTTAAGTATTGACATCCTAGCACACAGGGCATATCCATAGATGCTCCGTCTCCCGCAGCAAATGTCTGAAGTTTTAGATGCTAATTGTTCTGCCAGTTCTATACTACGACCAAAGAAGCAACTTTTCCAGTCCCAGCGTCAACCAAATACCAAGCTACATGCTTTGGTCACGACCGGCTCCAGCTGACGGGCCGTGCTGCTGACGTCACCTGGTCGGGTTAACGATGCGTTAACGCAGTGGTCGTGTTTTGGTCTACCTGGAGATTTGCACTGTACGATAGCTTTGCTTTCATCAAGGCCACTGGCCTCCTGAAATAACTTTCTCTGAGGAGGAGGATTACAGAAGGAGAGGGAGAAGAAGAAGGATGAGGATAAGAAGCAGGGGAAAGAAAGGAAGGAAAGAGAAGAGAAAGAAAGGAATGAATGAAAGGTTTACAATTATAGGTTGCAGTCGAGAGGATCAACTTCACGGCACCGGGTTTCATCCCACATGGCTTGGTCTCCCATTGTAGAACGGCTAGCCACTTCCTGAGAGCACCACACAAAGCACGAACTCCGTAGCTCCAGCGATTATCCCCAGTATTTCCGTAAAAATTGCGCCCGTCAACTGAACGACACTGCGGCGAAACGAACTTACGACCTTTAGAGCGCGAGGCAGCTGGCGGGACCACTTCACCATGGGTACACCCAAGAAAGGAATGAAGGAAGCAAGCAAGCAAGCAAGGAAGAGGCAGCAGCAGCAGTTGTCACAGCCATTAAGAAACAGACGCGGAATAACAAAAGAAAGAAAGAAAGAAAGAAAGAAAGAAAGAAAGAAAGAAAGAAAGAAAGAAAGAAAGAAAGAAAGAAAGAAAGAAAGAAAGACAGACAGACAGACAGACAGACAGAAAGAAAGAAAGAAAGAAAGAAAGAAAGAAAGAAAGAAAGAAAGAAAGAAAGAAAGAAAGAAAGACAGAAAGACAGAAAGACAGAAAGAAAGAAAGAAAGAAAGAAAGAAAGAAAGAAAAAAAGAAAGAAAAAAAAAAGAAAGAAAAAAAGAAAGAAAGAAAGAAAGAAAGAAAGAAAGAAAGAAAGAAAGAAAGAAAGAAAGAAAGACATTACCGAAGTGATTAAAACCTAACTTGGACAAAGCGGGCTATTGTGATGACTGTGTGAAGGAATCGCACACCTAAGTGGGTCCAAAATGGTGACTTCTCAGCTGACAGCTACAAATTAGCTAACATAATTAGATCCAGCAGGAATGTTCACGCAAAAAAGGTAATACAGTACCACCACAGCCATGGCGTTAAAGTGTGAAATGCTAGACAGCCATATTTATAGATCATTCTTCTTCTTCCTTTTTCTTCTTCTTTTTCCTTCTTCTTCTTCCTTCTTTTTCTTCCTTCTTCATTCTTCTTTTCCTCCTTCTTCTTTTTCTTCCTTCTTCTTCATTCTTCTTTTCCTTCTTCTTCTTCATTCTTCTTTTTCCTTCTTCTTCTTCCTTCTTCTTCTTTCGTTTCCTTCTTTTTCTTCCTTCTTCTTCATTCTTCTTTTTCTTTCTTATTCTTTCTTCTTCTTCTTTTTTCTTCATCTTTCTTCTTTTTGTGTGCTTCTTCTTCCTTCTTTTTGTGCTTCTTCTCCCTTCTTCTTCTTCTTCTTCTTCTTCTTCTTCTTCTTCTTCTTCTTCTTCTTCTTCTTCTTCTTCTTCTTCTTCTTCTTCCCTTTTCTTCTTCATCCTTCTTCTTTTTATTTCTTCTGCCTTCTTCTGTCTTCTTCTTCCTTCTTCTTCTTTCGTTTCCTTCTTTTTCTTCCTTCTTCTTCATTCTTCTTTTTCTTTCTTATTCTTCCTTCTTCTTCTTTTTTCTTCATCTTTCTTTTTTTGTGTGCTTCTTCTTCCTTCTTTTTGTGCTTCTTCTTCTTCTTCTTCTTCTTCTTCTTCTTCTTCTTCTTCTTCTTCTTCTTCTTCTTCTTCTTCTTCTTCTTCTTTCCGTTTCTTCTTCATCCTTCTTCTTCTTTTTTTCTTCTGCCTTCTTCTGTCTTCTTTTTCCTTCTTCTTCTTATTCTTCTTCTTGGTCTTGTTCTTGTTCTTGTTCTTCTTCTTCTTTAGTCTTCAAGAACAAGATGAATACGGATGTCAACGAAAACACATGGCCTACAGAAATAAGCCGTAACATCAGGATGCCACGCACAAACGCTATAGGAAATTTACCCATATCTGTGAATTTATCTAGTCTCAAAATCATGCACTGGAAAACGGAGGGAGCTGAAAAGTAAAAAAAAAAAAATTAGAACTAGAAAACACTTTGAATAAAGAACAGATACACGTATGCTGTCTTCAGGAGACTTATCTCAAACAAGACATAGCCTTTAAGATCAGAGACTTTCAGAGCTACCTCTCTGACAGAAAAGACAAAAGATGACTGTGTGTGGAGAATTCAACAGTCCCTTACAAAGCTAGGGTTACGATCACATGGATCAGAGGGGAGAGAAACTGGAGGACTGGTAGGATGAAAACAGACTCATCCTCATAAATAAGTCAACCGACCCACCAACCTTTTACCCAAGAGCATGGCATACCACTTCTAAGCCAGACCCGGCCTTTCATTTACCAGACATGGAATGGGATATTACTAAAACTGTTGGGAAACAACTAGGAGGCAGTGATCACCGCCCAGTCTTTCTAACGATAGAAATCCAGTCTGCAAATAAGACACTTAAGGCAGCCGTGGGGGTCTTGCCACATACTGAAGGGGCCGTGGGGGTCTTGCCACATACTGAAGGGGCCGTGGGGGTCTTGCCACATACTGAAGGGGCCGTGGGGGTCTTGCCACATACTCAAGGGGCCGTGGGGGTCTTGCCACATACTGAAGGGGGCGTAGGGGGTCTTGCCACATACTGAAGGGGCGTGGGGGTCTTGTCACATATTCAAGGGGGCGTGGGGGTCTTGCCACATACTGAAGGAGCGTGGGGGTCTTGCCACATACTCAAGGGGCCGTGGGGGTCTTGCCACATACTCAAGGGGCCGTGGGGGTCTTGCCACATACTCAAGGGGCCGTGGGGGTCTTGCCACATACTCAAGGGGCCGTGGGGGTCTTGCTACATACTCAAGGGGCCGTGGGGGTCTTGCCACATACTCAAGGGGCCGTGGGGGTCTTGCCACATACTCAAGGGGCCGTGGGGGTCTTGCCACATACTCAAGGGGCCGTGGGGGTCTTGCCACATACTCAAGGGGCCGTGGGGGTCTTGCCACATACTCAATGCACCGTGGGAGTCTGGCCACACACTCAAGGCAGCAGTGGGGGTCTGGCCCCATTCTCAAGGGAGCCCTGAAAAAGATTGCAGACCACTGTACTAAAGCACGTGTATTTGTTATTAATTAAACCGACAGCGAAGATACAGTGTGTTAATGATTATGTCACCATCTTTCTCGCCCTTAGTCGTCACGCAGTAAACGCACTACGACCTCCAGGGGTTATTTGTTTCTTTAAGCCCGGCTGTGTAAACGCACGAAGTGATCACACAGTTAGATGCTGCGCGATTTGCTTGCTTGCTTGCGCGCGCGCGCACGCACACACACACACTGAGGGGTCAATGTCAGTGGTACACACACCGAATGCACGTCTGCCGTGTGGCCTTGAGAGTAAAAGCGTGTAGAGAAGTGTCTCGATTAGCGGTAACTTTAGCGTCTACTTTAGTTCACCCCGTCCCCACGTGGGAAGCAATTTTTCATTATTTAAAAGCCCCACCCCAGCTTTAGTCAGAGGCCCTAATATAACCTATCGGTTGAACGTGGTTCCTGGGACTTGTACCCAGGGGGTCCTCAAGCGAATGGTGGCACTTTGTGTCATCGGGTGTTGGTCGCTCGTTGTACGGTCCTAATGGGGTTGTTGGACACACACACGCCATACATATACTGTTAACATTAACACCCCCCCCCCCCGGTCACTGAAATGTAGGCATGCGTACAACCAAACATTCAGAGACAGAAAGTGCGTGCGTAACCAGTCTGAGGCTTCAAAGATAAAAATGTAGAACTCAAAAGAAGACAATAAACATAATTATAACAGATAAAGTGAAGGTTGAGAGGATCGACCTCATTGCAACGTGTTTTATCGCATTAAATACAGTAAAATATTGGGTCCTATCACTGTTTCCAGGCCCATCGACACACTAACTGACCTTTCATTCATACTCTCTCAGACTGTTCTATGTCAGAGTTGTGTCACGTTGTCTTCACTCCAATTACACCAGCGCCGATTTTGCGTCTTCTATACTACCCGACGACACAGCTTTTAACAACCATAGAACATCTACAACTGGCCCTAACTCAAACTCCCCTAACCACAGCCTGAGCCTAGGTTCCATGAGAGACTCTTTTCCAAAACAGTACAACATGACATTTCTCTTATCTAGACCAGATAGAATGTATAAGATGAGCCGGAACACATGAATATGAATGACCAAACATTATCAACAGGAATTTTTTAACAAAACTAGAAAAATCGAGAATTCGGTGACGTCAGTAGCACGGACCGTCAGCTGGAGCCGGTCGTGGCTAAACGGTTCTGAGCTAAAAGCTAAAAGCGTTTTGTTAATCTCTTGCATGATTTCACCCCAGATAGATAACGGATAGATGACGCAACAGTGTTTGTAGTCTATATCAGTGGGGACAACATCTTGCTGGAGTTTCTCAGCTGGAAAAAGAAGAGAGGTCTTCGCAAAACGAAATCGTACTTTGTCATCTAGAACGTCAAGCGTGAAGATGGAGGTGGAGGCAGTCACTTATTCTTTTGTCATGTCACTAATATCAAGTTGTAGCCCAGTGTCGTGACTTTCTGTATTTGTCTGGCGCTTCTCGGGTGGCTTGGGTGATGGATATGTTTATCTTTTTGCAGGTTTTTGCTACTGCAGCTCGAAAGTGGATACCTAAAACTGGATTTCATAGCTTACCATAGTATCTGACACATAATCGTTCTTGCAAAAGTTTCAAACTCGACGTGTGTGGCGTCGGTTGGTGTCAAGCATCAACCCGTCAGTATTGCACAGATGCACCGGGGCATACTGTCCGGGACATGCAGTAAAGTAAAGGCACCTAGTCCACGCTTCAATGCGTATTGGGCGCATAGGGCTGGACCTATTTTTGTATATGCCTCCCCCGCCCCCTTTTCACGTGTGAAAAATTCTTGTATTCCCGAGATTAGAAACCGCTGGTTTAGAAAGTCGCTCGGTTTGTGGATTTTTTTAACCTCGAAAACCCCCAGACAACAAAAGCATCAGTTCTAAATAAAGATCATCATTATATTTCATCTAAATTAAGATAATATCTAGAAAAGCAGATAAAAAAGACAATGTGCACTTCACAGAAAAACCTCGTTAACACGTAATTCCAAGAAATCGACAAATGAAGAATTCATGTTAACAAATGCGTGCATACTGGAGACCTTGGAAGGAGCCACATTTTATTCATTTTAACCAAGTAGTCGTCTTAATAAAATTCATGTTAAGGAGGGTACTGTAATACAGTGTAAAACACTTCAAATGACATCTATAGTCTTTTGCAGAAGTTGTGCCCACATTTACAGATCTGTAACTCAATAATCGTTCGGTATGAGATTTTGAAACTTGGCATGCTTGTCTTTGTAAGATTTAAACCAAAATCAATTTTTCATTTTGCCTTATTTGCGGATTATGACAAAACAAACACCGGTTCTTCTTCTTCATTCGTCTTCGCGTTCCCCAGCTGTAAACTCCGGCGGAAAGTTCTGGTTGTTCGTCCACTTCTAGACTGCAGTCCTATTCCAGAACTTGAGTGTTGCGTGTACATCCGTTTTTCATATCTGACTCATTTGTATGCAGACTGCTGGTTCATTGCCTCTCAGACAGATGCACTCCGACTTCGAAGGAAGCTCCCAATTAGTCGACTCTTACGACATGCTTTTGGGTAGTCAGTGGGTCTGTTCTTGTTTTTCCTATAGTAGGGCCCCGGATCCCACACAGGGAAAACACAGGTTCGAAGCAAAGAGTCGGCGTGTTTACATTTAATTCAGTAAGAGCGGGAACTTTTTACAAGGTCAGATTTCACGCGTTTTATAGACGTTTTTACTCCCACGTGGTCATCTTCGGCATTATAGTGCCGCGAGTTACATGAAAACAAATTCTTTACCGACACACACACACACACACACACACTTTCTTAAAACTACCAGACACACTTTCTCACTTTCTCTCACTCTTTTCCTCTCACACTCTCCCTATTTCTCTATCACTTTCTTCGTCTCCATCTCTCACCCAGTTCACTCTTTCATTTACTTATTTTCACACACACATTTCTGGCAACCTTTCTCTTTCTCTCCCTCCCCCCCCCCCCCCCCCCCACTTGTTCTCACACAAATTTATGTCATCCTATCTTATTCTTTGGCCCTCTCTCTCTCTCTCTCTCTCTCTCTCTCTCTCTCTCTCTCTCTCTCTTTATCACACACACACACACACATATATACAAGTATCCCCATATTCTCACCCTCTCGCTCTTTCTCTCTTTCTCTCTGATACACACTTTTTTACTCTGCCTCTTCGTCTTTCTCTCCTTCTCTCTCAAACATTTTACACCAAAGTGTCAAACCTAATAATGCTGACAAAATCCTCTAAAGAATTAATTTGGCTATGGCAGTAAACAAACAAAATCTACGAATGCCTTTAAACCTCCAGATAATTTATCTTTTGTAATGGGGAAAACCCCCAGAACAAAAACGAAACATTATTTTAGAAATCGCCAATCAAGATCAATAATTTTGTTAAAAGAGATATAAAAACGAAAATATATTTAGAAGACAAACGACACGGGGAAAAAAATAACTTCAACATTGTTAGCGCTAAATGTAAGAGAACAAAGAATTGAACAAAGTGGGGTGTTTCCTATTTAAGTGGATGCATGCTACGTACACCATACGGTGTTTGGGCTGTGGACACTAGTCAATGATGTTACTAAACAGATACTACACCGTCCCAGGCAGGGCTGCCAATGGGATTTTTTTTTGAAAAACCCAAGCTATACATAGACAAAAAAAAAAAAACCAAGATTGTTAAAATATACACAATTTATATTTACGAAACGAAACATTTTACCACTTTTATATCTGGATATATTTTTTTAAAACCCCAGATTTCCCCAAGGGTCAAATAAAAACCCAGATCTGGGGAAAACTCAGCATCGGCAGCCCTGGTCCCTGGTAAATGTAGTTATTAAATAGACACTACACCGTCCCAGGGCTGCGGACACAAATACATGTAGTTACTAAATAAACACTACACCGTCCCAGAGCTGCGGACACGAATAAATGTAGTTACTAAATAGACACTACACCGTCCCAAGGCTGCGGACACGAATAAATGTAGTTACTAAATAGACACTACACCGTCCCATGGCTGCGGACACGAATAAATGTAGTTACTAAATAGACACTACACCGTCCCAAGGCTGCGGACACGAAAAAATGTAGTTACTAAATAGACACTACACCGTCCCAGGGCTGCGGACACGAATAAATGTAGTTACTAAATAGATACTACACCGTCCCATGGCTTACTTACTTACTTAGTAGCTCCTCTTCTACCTTGGGGTGTAGAGGTTTGCCAGAGAGATCGCCAGACGTCTCTATCAGCAGTTTTCTTTCTGGCTTTGTTCCATTCCAGTCCTCTGTCAGTTAGGGACTGTCGGATGTTGTCTTCCCAGCGCACCCTGGGTCGTCCCGGAGGTCTGGTTCCCTGGTTCTTAGCCTCCCATGCTTGCCATGGTGGCCGATTTTCTCCCATTCTGCATACATGTCCAAACCATCGTAACTGTGACTGATCTACTCGGGTTAGTAAGGGCTGGGTATCAAGATCTTGACGTATTGTCTGATTGCGGACTTTGTCCCTTCTTGTCACTTGGACCACCTTTCTCAGGTATCTCATTTCCGAGGCCAGTAGGTTGGCTTCTGTGAGCTGTTGTCATTGCCCATGACTCACACCCATAGGTCAGGACTGGTACATGGGTAGAGCGGTAAACAGCCATTTACCGTCCCAGGGCTGCGGACACGAATAAATGTAGTTACTAAATAGACACTACACCGTCTTAGGGCTGCGGACACGAATAAATGTAGTTACTAAATAGACCCTACAGCGTCCCAGGGCTGCGGACACGAATAAATGTACGTTACTAAATAGACACTACACCGTCTTAGGGCTGCGGACACGAATAAATGTAGTTACTAAATAGACCCTACAGCGTCCCAGGGCTGCGGACACGAATAAATATAGTTACTAAATAGACACTACACCGTCTTAGGGCTGCGGACACTAGTAAATGTACGTTACTAAATAGGAAAATGGAACAAGGTCAGGCCCAGCTCCGCGCAGCTACACACTAGCTGACCTGTCATTGATGATTATTCAGGCTGAACTACGTTAGAGGGGTGTAGAATGAACTCTCTATTGAGACCTAGGTTCAGTGTGTGGGAAAGTGGTTTAGACGGTTAGGGTATATTGTACATGTTATGGGGTTGTGAAAACCACTAACATCATGTACTAATGAGCACGCGAGGCCGCCGGCAAGACTGTCGGGACAATACAATGTCGCACAAACCTGACATCCCTACCGCCTAAACTTAGGCGTCTTGAAGTTTAACACGCATGAATGAACGTCCAGTCACAGTATCCTAGCCTGACTTCGTTACTCATTAGTGTGTAGCTGAGCCACGGCCTTCTCTATTTATTATTAGAGAAGGCAGTGGCTGAGCCTGAGTTCGTTATATGTTCCCTAAATAGACACCACATCGTCTTAGTGCTGCGGACACTAGTAAATGCAGTTATTAAAAAGACAATACACCGTCTCAGGGCTGCGAATTTTAGTCAGAGGGAGACAAAATAAACAGTACACGGCACTAGGTCTGCATTGTGGTTAATGTAGTTTCGAGAAAATACAGAATAATTAAAATCCCTATTTGGGTTGGGGGGGGGGGGGGGGTGGAGAGAGATAGCCCGACTGATCCCACCCGACAACAAGCATGTGGGAAAAGAAAACTTTTTATAATTTTTTTTTCCCCTTTAAAGTCGAAGTACATCTTGAGAAGCTAAAAATCAACAGCTTGCTTACAAATCAGCCAGATTTTTAAAAAGGATGTACACGCAAACTCGAAGTTATGGAGCAAAACTAAAGTCCAGAAGTGGTCAAACGACCACAACTTTCCGCCGGAGTTTACAGCCGGTGAACCAGAATAAGAAGTATACTTAAGGCTGCGGGCACAAATCAACGCAGCGACGAACAGATAGTAACACCTCCGAGGTGATGCCGAAGGGGCACTCATCCGTTTAGCTAACATAGTGTGTGTGTGTATGCCGACGGTGTGTTAGCACATTCTGGAGTCCACATCCGCACGTCACTTGTAAATACTTCATCGACGTCAAGTATCACACCAAGTGGTGTACAAGCAATCTTGCCTCTCTTAGTGTTTCTAGAACTCTTTAGCTCGCTAAAATGTGACCTCTAACACACGTTGACACACTTTGAATTATCCGCAACACGAAAAATGTGCACACACTTTAATTTGCACTCCAACCCACTCACCAACTATATACACACTTTGAACCCCCCTCCCCCACGCCCCCATCTTCCCCAACAAATTAAATACATTTCTTCTTCTTCTTATTCTTCTTCTTCTTCTTCTTCTTCTTCTTCTTCTTCTTCTTCTTCTTCTTCTTCTTCTTCTTCTTCTTCTTCTTCTTCCTCTTCTTTGTGTCCACCAGCTGTTAACCTCTGCGGAAAGTATTGGTTGCATGTTCAGACTTAAGTCTTTTTTCAGAACCTGAATGCTGCGTGTGCATCCGTTTTACAGACATGACTCATTTGCATGCAGTCTGTTAGTTCCTTGCCTCACAGACAGGTCCACTCCGACTTTGAAGGAAGCTCCTAATCAGTCGACTCTTATGACATGCTTGTCGGGTAGGCGGTGGGTCCATTCTTGTGTTCCCTACAATGCAGCCCCGGAACCCACACATCGATGTATACATTTAAATTACCAACGTTCCTAAATTACCAAACGTATACACACTTTGAAATACACCTTCCCATCTAACAGAAAACTGTGATGAAAGCGACGTTCTGCAAAGGAAATGCTACATGATGATGATGAGTTTTTCATTGCTTCCTGGACCGTCGGTTGTCGATACCAGTGTCGAAAGCAACGCATGGTGTTTTGCTACCCAATAGCCCGCAGCTGGGATCGAACCCGTCACTCCTGGGGTGAACACAGCGATCGCAATACCTAAGCCACAGAGGCCAATCTCAGTATGCGTGGTTCTATCTATTCTCGCATCCTGTGAAACCTAGAATAGAATTGTCATCGGTTGCACAACCTACGCATTCCAAGTCTCCTTCAGTCATTTGGATATTTATCAAGGTCGTGCCGGTGTAGTGGGAAACGAACACACAGAAAGACTGGCTGATTCTGCGCCACTTGGTAGTGAATTGATGCATGATAAACTTGAATAGCAGTTCTCAATCTGCCGGTCGCGGTTTTTTTTTTTTTTTTTTGTGATTGTGGGTCGAACGACTCTTTTATAAGGGTCGCCTCAGATTATCGGAAAACCCATATTCATTGAAGTTATGAAGAACAATAATTGTCTGGGGGTCGCCACATCACGAGGGAACTGTATTAATGGGTCGCAGCATTAGAGCGGTTGAGAGCCACTGGACTAAACTCTGTTGGGGTCCTTTGGAGGCGAGTGAACACTGCGGCGGCACTTCTGAGGTGGCATATCTGAGGAGAAAAGTGCTGTGAGGGACGCCCCTGCGATATGGCCGAGGCTCGACACACACAGGAAAGGTAAGACCAATATACACTCAGACTGTTACTGTGGCCATCGAAATGGCAACTTTACTGTGCTGCTGAAGATGGGGACGGAGCACCTATGGGAATGTCCCACGTGCCGTAATATCAATTATTAATTTAACATTCAACATTTTATGTTTCAATAGCAGGTTAGTTAAAATTATCCCCGTGTGGGTTACGGGGTCCTGTTATATGGAAAACAAAAATAGACGCACTGTCTACACATGTCGTAAGAATCGACGAACTGGAAGCTTCCTTCGAAGTCGGATTGCGCCTGCCTGAGAGCCGAGGAACCAACAGCTACATGCAAATGAGTCATATCTGTAAAACGGATGCACACGCAACACTGAGGTTTCAGAAAAAGACGAGAAGCCCAGAAATGGACGACCAACCAGAACTATCCGCAAATGTTTACAGCCGGTGGACGCGAAGAAGAAGTCAAAATTAGGTGCCTATCCTTTACAGGACGTTGCAGAACCAACAGCTAGCCTGTTCTGGCTGTTGTGGTTTTTCTAGGCCAATTAACGACCAGTAGTTTGCCATTGTTTTCCTGGACGGTCGGCTCTCGATACCACTGTCGAAATCAACGCAAGGAGCAAGCTGGGATCGAAATCAGTACCCCGGCATTACGAAGCGCGTTCGCAACGCCTTAGCCACAGACGCGGACGGCAGGCTAGTACATATGCTTAACATGAATTAATCAAGTAACACAAAGTGTATTGATCGGCACTCATAGAAAGAAGTAGAAAGATAGAAGAACATACTAGACAACATAAAAATCGAAAGCTATAGTTACCGTGCCGGGAATCGAACCTGTCACCTCTAGACGGCGTGTGCGCCTCGCCATGAATACAAGTGCATTAAGAACATGGTAAACTAGGCACCCCCCCCCCTCCCCAAAAAAATGTGTCTTATTGGCCATGTCTATCGTACAGCTTGAAATCCACAACTATGGAATACGGACAAAATTCATTTTAAACCATTGAAATTACACCATAGGCTACAGAAATTTATATTAACGATGCATATGTCGAATAACAATCACAGCAACAATTTAATGCTTTGTCTAGAATACACAAACATTTAAGAAAGGTATTTGATTGGTAGGTTCCGGTGTGTATACGTCATTCCTATAAATAAACAGAGGGGGGACCTTTGAGGCCGTTAAATATTATGAATTAATGAAGTAACAGAAAGTGTATTGATTGGCACTCATAGAAAGAAGTAGAAAGATAGAAGAACACACTAGACAACATACAAATCCAAAGCTATAGTTACCGCGCAGGGAATTGAACCTGTTATTTATATGCTTAACAACACAGAGGTCTAGAATTCGACCCATACGAGCGGCAGGATTTGGTTTCTAACCCAGTGTTTCACAAACCATTTTTGGTCACAGCGCCTTTTATCAATTAGAATGTTTCCATGGCGCCCTAACCTAAGTAAAAGTATGACTATTTGTGTCTTGGTTAAATTAATCATAAAGCTCTTACAATATGTCGCGGCGCCCCTGTGAAGAGGTCGCGGCTTCCCGGGACACCGCTGCGCACAGTTTGGGAATCACTGTTCTAACCAACTCTGCCCCAGGGTCGAGGTAACCCTATAAAACTGGCTTTAGAAATTGATCTGGCAGACATCCTTGCTGCAGGCGCAGTAATGACCACATTATCTACAGTAAGCCACCTGTCACCGAGTGTAGGCCTAACTAACCTGATAGTTAAAGCCTTAGATGTTTTAGACCCGGGGTGAATGTGTGATCGTGTGTGTGTGTGTGACGACATACAGGTTAGTAGCCTAAAAGGCAGGTGGACAGACGGACGGACACAAGGGCAGACAGACGGAACAAACGAACGAACGAAGGAACGAACTTTATTTTATACAAATTAGGCACGCAGGCCTGTCTTAAATTACGTCTTACAGACAGACAGACAGACAGACAGACAGACAGACAGACAGACAGACAGACAGACAGACAGACAGACAGACAGACAGACAGACAGACAGACAGACAGACAGACAGACAGACAGACAGACAGACAGACAGACAGACAGACAGACAGACGAACGGGCGGGTGGGCAGACGGACAGACAGACAGACAGACAGACAGACAGACAGACAGACAGACAGACAGACAGACAGACAGACAGACAGACAGACAGACAGACAGACAGACAGACAGACAGACAGACAGGACAGACAGACAGACAGACAGGACAGACAGACAGACAGACAGACAGACAGGACAGACAGACAGACAGACAGACAGACAGACAGACAGACAGACAGACAGACAGACAGACAGACAGACAGACAGACAGACAGACAGACAGACAGACAGACAGACAGACAGACAGACAGACAGACAGATAGATAGATAGATAGATAGATAGATAGATAGATAGATAGATAGATAGATAGATAGATAGATAGATAGATAGATAGATAGATAGATAGATAGATAGATAGATAGATAGATAGATAGATAGATAGATAGGCTGACAGACAGACAGGCTGACAGACAGACAGACAGACAGACAGACAGACGGACGGACGAACGGGTGGGCGGGCGGACAGAGGGACAGACAGACAGACAGACAGACAGACAGACAGACAGACAGACAGACAGACAGACAGACAGACAGACAGACAGACAGACAGACAGACAGACAGACAGACAGACAGACAGACAGACAGACAGACAGACAGACAGACAGACAGACAGACAGACAGACAGACAGACAGACAGACAGACAGACAGACAGACAGACAGACAGACAGACAGACAGACAGATAGATAGATAGATAGATAGATAGATAGATAGATAGATAGATAGATAGATAGATAGATAGATAGATAGATAGATAGATAGATAGATAGATAGATAGATAGATAGATAGATAGATAGATAGATAGATAGATAGATAGATAGATAGATAGACAGATAGACAGATAGATAGACAGATAGACAGACAGACAGATAGATAGATAGATAGATAGATAGATAGATAGATAGATAGATAGATAGATAGATAGATAGATAGATAGATAGATAGATAGATAGATAGATAGATAGATAGATAGATAGATAGATAGATAGATAGATAGATAGATAGATAGATAGATAGATAGATAGATAGATAGACAGATAGACAGATAGATAGACAGATAGACAGACAGACAGATAGACAGACAGATAGACATACAGACACAGACAGACAGACAGACAGACAGACATTTCGACCTACTAGAAAATACTGGTCATGCTACCCAACTGTGAACTTAATCAAGTCTAGTTCAAACAAGTCGTTCTCAGCCTTTCTTATGCCGCGACCCTTAAGGCCTAATGTTCAACACAGTTCTTCATGGTATGACGACCCTTTAATACAGTTCCTCATGTAGTGGTGACCCCCAAAAAATTTCGTCGCTACTTCATAACTTAAGTGAATTTTTGTTTTGCGGTGATCTTGGGCGACCCTTATAAAAGGGTCCTTCGACCCAAAATAAGGTTGCGATCTATGTGTTGAGACACTATTCAGTGCCCAAAGTCTCGCAGTTCAGGTAGGTGAATCTTGTCCTGCAATGGTGCCAAGTAGTTTTATCAGAAATTCCTTAATAACCCGTGTCCCTCTTCTTGCCAATTTTAGCTATCAGTTTGTCATTTCCGTTTTAATTCACACCTTTCGCATTCTCACTCCTGCAAGGATTAATCGTGACCATCTCCAGCTTGACGTGACGTCAGAACCCCGGGCTAACGATACATTTCGTTTTCACTCTGGTGACGGTAATGGATTAATGTTTCAGCCTTCTTCCCCTAAAACGATATCGCAACTCTTCGTTAAATTTGAATTTTATTATTATTCTTAATCTTGTTTTCAGTTTCATCTTTTGAGTTTTGCTACGCAGCACCATTTTCTATCCACCACCAAGCCTGTTCTTTCGTTGTCCATACTTTATTTTTGTTTACATTCCTTTTTTGTTGGTGTGCATGGATTTAGACTTGGTGAGGCCCTAAGCTAAATAGAGCCCCGAGGCCCCTACAAATTTAAAATACACCAGGTAATCTAAGAAAACCTTAAAACATGCAAGTTAATAAAAGGTGCGATCTGACGCACATCAAGTTGATGCTTAGTCAGTTTAAATGTTACAACATGGGATAATATACCCAAAATATTAATTTAAAAAAGAAATATCAGTATTCAAATATATATAAACATATACACACACACACACTTAAAAATTAGGGAGTCGCCGTGGGTTGGCGGCTGGGAGTTAAGGGAGGGGAGGGGGGGGGAGAGGAGAGGGTTGAGCTCCCTACCCATTTTTAGGCACTTTTCCGAATACCGATCCCAAATTATTCACTGCGAAAAACATCCCTTTGAGAGCCTCAAGAGGTTATGTTGTAAAAGCATTTAATAAATATTCATCAATTTCCACTTCTGCCGTTATTGCTCGACGGATAGCAATGTTTAGACGTGGGAAGGAATACTTTGTGATCCAATGCAGCGGCGTGGGAAGGAATCTATTTTGATCCACTGTTTAAGCGACGTGGGGAGGAGTAGTCTTTGCTCCATTAAAGCGTCATGGGAAGGATAGTTTTCAATCCACTATCACATTACCCGTGTCTTCCCTTGTAGGTTCCAGGGCCACATTTTTTCAGTGGGAGGGAAAAAGAATCGATTCACTGCCAACTTAAAAGCATGTTGCAAAAGGTGAATATTTAGGATTTTGCTGTAATCGGATGTGTTGGGGCAAAAGTCGCAGATATCACTTCCTAGCTGTAAACCACAACACAATGTGCCAACGGCTCTTTTCAGTGTTAAAAAACACCAGTCACCCGCGTGGCAGGCGGAATACTTACACCTATACTACTAAGACTCGATGGTGTGGTTCAAATAAAATTATAGTTCGTAGTGTTCCTGTTCCATTATTTTTAAATATATGACATCCGGAGGCACTGAATGGGATTTTTTAAAACAGTGACTAATTTAGGACTGGTATTCGGAAGAGTGTCCATATTTCTAATGCAGTTTATAGGCCCCTTTATCCATAAATAGAGATTATTCTTAAACTGATTTCTTTATAAAGTCTATATTATTTCAAATTTACTTTTATTATTATTTACCTCTCAGCACAGGATTATTATTATGCTTAAATATTCGAGCCCACTGAAGCATCGAAACCGAAGCCTCCTTTAAGTGTAAAAATTTGTAAGGCAGGGAAGAAGCTAAAGACCCTCCACACTCCCACTGTCTTCTCGGTATCGGTGCCCCCGACTTTGTTTTTAGTGACCGAAATATTTCGCTTTTAAATTATACCAAGAACAGCAGAAGCCACTAGTGAAGTGGATATAAAGTACCAGGCAATCTGCCCTACTACCAGACAAGTAGAGTCTGTCCAAAGTACTGCCTTTCCGAATTAAGGGAACATTCTAGAATTCCAACATCTCTGGCGGTGGCGACGCGTGAATGTAACGGTTATAACTGCAGCTTGCACATTCCATTCATCGTCATCATGTGCCCTGCAAACTGGCGTAGGCGCTTGTGCGTCTCCACAGACGATCCCCGGTTGCCTGCAACAGCTCTCTTGATGATATCCCTCCATGCCATCGTTTCAGCCCATCCAGCATTGATCTCTCTTGGTCTTCCTCTACCCCATTTCCCACGGATCTTTCCAGTTGTCACGATGTTCTCCAATGTCTCTCTTTATGTGATGAAAGAACAGTGTTTGTCTCTTTCTTATTGATGTATATAACGATCTACTTGCATTAGCTTCTTTCATTCCATTCTGTCCATTGTTAAAAATGAATGCATTCTATTACTGTTTATTATTACTATGTACTATTTATTACAAAAAACGCTTCTCGGTTTACATCTCAAACAAAAAGTGGAACACAGGAGAAACAACGCACCCATTCATTGTCATTAACAGAAATCAAAACACATATCAAGGTAAAATATAAGGAAATATGAAGAGAACAAACCAACAGTAAACATTCACAAGACCCAGTCAGCAGACTTACCAGAAAGCTACATACAACAATTTTCCGTCTACGAACAGGACACTGCAGGCTAAACTACCACAGGCACAAAATAAAGATTGTAAGTCTCCACCGTGTGTCTGTCAAACAGAGCCACAAACACCTGAGCGCATTCTGCAGACCTGCCCACTCTACCTACAACTTCGAAAAGAAACCTGACCCCAGCAAAGTGTGCAGAGCAGATGATCACTATGTGGAATCACGAAGGACCTAAAGCTGACATGCCAGTTTATACAGGCAACCTAGGAAGCCCACCTGATGGTTTGAGCATATGAAACCGAACTCAAAGAAGAAGAACAACAAGATGAAGAACAAGGAGAAGAAGAATCTCGAACATAGAGAAACGAACTCTGGCTGCATACTAATGTCACTCTTGCAGAAACTGTAACATGTGAAAGCAAACCAGAACCTAGTACTACGAAACCAGCTATGCGGGCATACTTTCTCAACAGCCAAGCGACGAGTAGGACAATATCACGTGGTTCCGTCGTCAATGAATTCGTTACCTGCAGATACTTGTACATGCGAACTGACAACCCCTACCCACTGATCTCTTATGGGGAGATTGTGCATGCTACACATGTTCATACATTCATACAAAACATACTACCGTGAAACCTCGTTAACGCGAATTTTAAGGGACTGACAAACTAAATGCCTGTGAAAAAAAAAATCGTGCTAACAGGGGAATGGAATAATAAATCTTCGTAAGGAGCAAATTTTTTTCACGTCAACCGAGTGTTTTTTGTGAATAGAATTCGTGTTCTCAACACATAAGACTGAATTTTACCTCGACCCAGATTCTTTGAACCAATCCCAACAAATACCAGCAGAGGTAAAAAGTTAAAACACTAAGTGGCATACCTTTTGATTCTCATACCTGGACAAATGTAAATATTCCCGTCTGTCGACCTGGCTGTCGGGTCACTAATCATGCGTCGGGCGCGTGCAAGCTTTTATGAATGAGGAGTCGAAGCACTACCCTACGACTGTCCCACGGCGTTTCAAACTGCGGATGGTATGACGAAGTGAGGTTTTTATTTCCGCAACTTGTTGTTGCCTCGGGTCGTGTGAAAGAAAATAACAGACTCATCCCATGATTTATGTTATAGTGGTTTCCAATCCTTCAGCGTTAGGAGTTTGGTTGCAGTGTCGTCTCCGCACCTTGCTTTGCACCACTGTCGTTACTTGTAGTACCGACTGTAATGGTTATTGTTATTTTAGTCAGTCTGCCCATAGAACAAAACCATCGACTTCGTCGTCGAGCGGCTCAGTCTTCTTAACACAGTGCATCTGCCCCTCCAACCTCACGCCGGTTAACAACGATTTAACGGGTTTTAAACTAACTTTAAAATATGATATTTTTAATGTGTTTTGGTACCTTTAAAAACATGTTGGTACTATTCCCACTGCATTGGAAATGAAAGCACAAAAGGTTGGAGAACTGACCAGGGAAAGGGATACTTTCAGGTGTGCCGTGATGAGAGCGACGTTCTGTAAAGAAGAGCTAGAAACAGAACCTTATATCTCCCTCGACACCCACAGCGGTAAAAGAGGAAGTGAAGAAGAAGAAGTGTTCCATTATGCTACATGCTAGCATGGTCATCACACGCACTGGCTCCCCATCTGGGTTCCTGGGCCCTATTGTGGGGGAGAAAAAGAATAGACCCACTGCCTCCCAACAAGCATGTCGTAGGAGTCGACTAATTAGGGCATCATTCGAACTTAAAGTGCATCTGCCTGAAAGGCATGGAATTAACAACCTGCATAACAATAAGCTATATCTGTAAAAATAATGTGTACGCAACACTCAGGTTCCGGAACAAGTTTAAAGTCCGGAGGTGGATGAACAACTAGAACTTTTCGTTGGAGTTTACAGTCAGTGAAAGCGAAAAACAAAGCCAATGCCGAAAGAACAGCACAAACACCAGGTAGAATAGTAGAGACCTATGTTTTACCCACACATCACGTACTCTGTCTTGGCCCATCTTGTTATCTCTAAAGAGCAGGTAACACAATAATTGTCTCTGAGTTACTGGATGTCAAATCTTTTAAAAAAAGCAGTCACCGAGAAGGGGCCAACAATTAAAAAAGAAGAAGATGATATTAGTTAGTGACCTACCTGTCAAAGATCTTCCAGTCACACGCTTCGGTGCAGTCTGGTATCACCCTCCCACATACAATGACATACATTCATTCCCTTATCTGTTGTTATGTCTTCTATGGGACGTGCCTACCACGGTCATGAGTTGTTGTGTTTATTAATATTCTTGGTCACATATCGCAGTTAGTGGTGGTGGTGGTGGTGGTGGTGGTATGTGGGGGAGTAAACTCCACACCAGTACTGACTTATAAACATGCGTAGTAGACAGAGGTGTCGAAAGGTTTGGGTATTGGGGCAGGGGGGGGGCGGGAGGGGGAGGGGTAATTGATGATCTTCCTCTCATCCCATGGTGTTATCTTTAATAACACACACACACACACACACGCACACAAAACAACAACACAACAAGAAAAACAAAAATAAATACACACACGCACACATAAACAAACTCTCACTTTTACACACGCGCAGGTAGGTAAGTAGGTTTTACCCCACCAGAACATCACACAAGCGATATACACCCGGTGACACAAAGCACCTCCACGTGGATAAGGATCAGCCGTGGAGACCTCCAGGAAACCCCGTTCAGTCGTTATGTAATATTAGGGTTACAGGCAAAAGCCAGGGTGGGGCGTCAAAATAACAACGGGAGCGACTTGTGCTGATTCAAACACACGCAGGCACCATTCATTTACATTTCTATCTGGAGGACAAGATAGACAAACGTGACCAAGCCAGATTATGTCATACACTTTTGCATCATGGCATGGACACATAGATATATCAGACATGGCTGAGGGTTCACAAAACCAGAAGACTGGCTGTTCTACCAAAGCCACATAACATGGGCTACAAGAGAATGTCCATTGTAACCAACATCTCATGGGAACAGCCTATGCATGTACCCTGGGCGGCGGCTACTTATCGGAGGTCCAGGCAAGCACGAAAACGATCCAATCATCAGCTACTTCGATTGTGATAACACAACATAAGTGAGAGTGGATAGTTGGATTTAATGGTTGGATTTATCTTTAGATTCCACGCAGATGGTATATAGATGAATTCAATGCCGGATACAGCTACCAAAGAATCAGCGAAAATTAAAACACGAAGGAAAACAGTCAAAACATAAACTTTATAAGACAGGTCCTCGTGTGGGTTCCAAGACCCCCATGGCCAAGCAAGAAGGGGGGGGGGGGGGGAATTGTAGACCCACTGCCCCCTAACAATCCTGTTTTAAAAAAAAACCCGGCTTATTGGGAATGTTTCCTTTCAAGTGGGCTGGATCTTCTTGAGACGAGAAATCTGCATCAAACTAGACCACCCCCCCCCCACCCCCCCCCCCCCACAACCCCCCCCCTTTCCACTCTAGAGGTGCATAGGAACTCCCATGGTAATGGTTTGACCTACTTAGATCTAAAGTAGGTCATGGTAATGTTTGCTGATACGTAGAAGACACTTAGTTAGTTAGTTAGTTAGTTAGTTAGTTAGTTAGTTGGGTTATCGTCATTGCACTCCGGACATGTCCATAGGTGCTCAGATCCTCCCCTCAGTATGAACCCCAACGTCCGATGGCTAATAGTACCAGTTCTATGTTGATTAACAAGTCTTCTGACGTGTCCGGTGTGCGTCTCGTTTTTTGCTGTGCCGATCTTAATTCCCAAGTCTGCCATTCTGGCGAGTGATGTGGATTCACTGCCACCAAAGTCCTCTATCCTTCCCATTTCTCTGAGGGCATTGATAATATCAGCATGATCCATAGGCCGACCGTCGGTAGTGATAGCGGATCCAGCCAACCTGTCAGACACTATTATACATTAATAACGGAGAAAAGAAGCAGACGACAACTGTAAACTGATTAGAGTTGATGATGGACGTGGACAGTCAACATTCTTTGAACATGATAAGAGGGGGCTGCGTGGTTTCGAGGCATGGTGTCCGCCTCGTGCACTAGAGATTCTGAGTTCAATCCCCGCTAAGGGCTGGGATTTTTTCCACGTGGACTTCTAGTAATTACCCCTGGTCTCTGTGTAATGAGATCGGACGCCAGTGTGCATTGTTGCGCACGTAAAAACTCCCTTGGCAGTTGGAAATCGAAAAGAGTAGCCTAACGGCGCTGTCCGGGCAAAATTTAGAATTAAAAATCAACCCAAAGTATTTCAGGATCCTTGCCGGTGCTACAGAGCATGTTCAATGTGCTGAGCTAATTCGGACTCAGGCTTGAGTTAGAAAAAGAACGGAGCACTTATGGGTTACACCTGTGTGCCATGTTGTTGAGCCGTTGTTTAAAACCTCGGACATGAACATGATATGAGAAAGAATAAACTTAAATAACAGGGTATCAATTATCATGATTGACAGAGGAGAAAATCGGCCACCATGTCCATCCATAACTGATGAAAAACAACAAAAAAATAGATCATTTTCAACCTACTGCGGGCAGTATAGGCTATTATTATGGCATGACTTCTTGTATCAATTATGTTGACCAAGAAACGTTAATTGCACGAAAACTAGTGTATGGGACTAGTTATTAGATCAGTGTTTGTATGTATTATGTATGTAAGTTGTACCCCACTAGGACATCACACAAAGCGATAAACACCCGGTGACACAAGGTGCCACCATGCGGATGAGGATCACCAGTGGAGAGGTCCCTGAAACCCCGTTAGGCCACATTTATGGCCCTACTATATTAAATTTAAGGCCCTCAGCAAATGCAAAGGTGTGGCTTCAAATAACGAAAAATTACATTCCACATGAGGACACCATGTTTGAGGTTTGTTGAAGGCTTAGAACGAAGGAACCAGACCTCTAGGGTGACCTAGGGTTCGCTGGGAAAGCAACCTGCGACAGTTCCCAACTGACAGAGGACAGGAATGGAACAATGCTAGAAAGAAAAACTGCAGATAGAGACACAACAAAAGGACCAAACTAAAAACCGCAAAGAAAAAGGGACTCAATTATAGTCAAGTCCTCGAGGCAGATTGAAGGAGTCCGATTTTTTTTTTGTTTCCCCCCCCCCCCTCTTCTCCCCCTCCATAGCAAGGCAATGCAATACAGAGAGAGAAGTCTAGTGATTTTTCTGGCAAACCTCTACACCCCAAATTAGAAAAGGATAGATCAACGAGTCAAGTATACATAATGGGAAAGATCTTGACGGATCCGTCCACTACAGTAATCAGCGATAGCAACAGTCGGCCTCAAGTTTGCTCAGACATTACAGGCCACCACTACATTGAAGTTAACAAGAGGGAAGTAAATGTGGACAGCTGCATGCGATAGCGAAGGATAGAACGACCTGGTGTGTGCTGGTTAAGGGTGTATGCTCCATTGGGGGTCAGAAGACAGAAAAAGACAAGCAAGACTCCACTGACCTATTTTTTTCCCACTGCATGTTTCAACAGAAGCAGCCTTCGTTTCCACTGGTTTTTAACCATGACAATAACGATTGACTGTCCGTTCTTTCATTTATCTGTTTTGATTTTCTAGAGCCAATTAAATTGAAATGATAACAATTGACTGACCTCTTCTTCTTCCCCCTTGTCTTCTTTCTCTTCTCCTTCTCCTCATCATTATCATCTTCTTCTTCTTCTTCTTCTTCTTTTTTTCTTTCTTTCTTCTTCTTTTCTTCTTCTTTTTCTTCTTCTTCTTCTTCTTCTTCTTCTTCTTCTTCTTCTTCTTCTTCTTCTTCTTCTTCTTCTTCTTCTTCTTCTTCTTCTTCTTCTTCTTCTTCTTCTTCTTCTTCTTCTTCTTCTTCGTCTTTCTTTTCATCTACGGCCATTTCCTCCTGTTTTGGTGAATATTTATTAATTAAAACAATGAGGATTGTACTCATGTCGACCTTCCACGCGATTATTTTCCTATTGTGATGTTCACACAACGAGAAATACATTTCATTGACATATGATTTTTTTTTTTTTTTACATCGGCGTTCCATTCTTTTATTTATCTACTGTGATATCCCATAGCGAATTACCCAAATGTTTTGCATTTGACTGACATCCAATTTTCCTATATATTAGTCATGAAAATTGTCAGTCTGCCCAGGTCGATACTCCATACATTCATTTAGCTATTGTGACTTCCCAGAGTGAAAGATTATATACAATTTTAACCTTTGACCGACCTTCTGTTTGACTGACTATTAATCATAATCATCGACCTTGCATATTTGTATTTCACTATCGTGACGTCACTTATCGTATTATCTCTAAAAGGCAGACTTTGAGTAATCTGTTCACATGACAATTAATCATAACAATAATGAATATGCCCAAAATGGCCTCCCATACTTTGTGGTTTATTTATTGCATTGCCCCAGAGCCAATTAGCAAAAAAATCAATCATTCCTAACAATTAGCAAGAAATAATTATTTTGTTAGCGCGGGTTCTGATTAGGCACTGGGATTTTAGCGTGACCAAAGCCAGCCGAAGAAAACCGCTGTGATGTAACGGCTAGACCCTCGCCTGCGAATCAGAAGGCTGTGGGTTTGAATCCAAAAGTAGCCGGAATGCTTTAAAAAACGACTTTGTTCCCAGGTCGACCAAGCCTTTAGTGAGTACCAGGTAAAGTTATGGGGATTTAAAAGCAGGTGGCGTGATACTGACCCCCCTCGACCCGTAACTGATTCTTCTTCTTCTTCCTCTTCTTCTTCTTTTCTTCACTTCCTCTTTTACCGCTGTGGGTGTCGAGGGAGATATAAGGTTCTGTTTCTAGCTCTTCTGGCTGCCTCGACCATAGGCACATCGTGCTGTTGTAGAGTTTCTCTGATGTTATCCTTCCATATTGTTCTTGGTCTACCCCGTGCTCTACGTCCTTCTTCTCTTTCCATGTATGCTTTGTATGGTATGGTGTCACAAGGCATTCTCTCTAAGTGGGCAAACCATTTCACCTGCTGTCTTTGTATGTAACCAACCATAACTGATTGGTCTATAAAAAAGAGGTCTAGCCCCATAGGCATGTACTCACTTGCGGATCCCTGAAGTTGTGCAGAGGGTCCTACATGTTGTAGCTGATGTAGACGCCTGCACTAACAACACACGAATAAACAGCGTTACAAATACCGGCGTTAGAAAGAAAAACGAGTAAGATAATGTCTGGATTATACTTAGAGACAAAGAATGAAATGGTTCAGCCATCCGGTGAAAATGCGGCCAGACCAAACTGCGTATGAGAATTTTTACAGCAGAATATCTGGGAGGAAGGCGAGAGGAGACCAAAAAAGTAGAAACACCAAGAGGTAGATGACTACCAAGAAGATGATGGATTGAAAGAGTCCCTGATATCTTGAGACTCCATGACATCACAGGGCAATCGAGCGTGCCCTAGCTCGGAAACCATTCTCGTCTAGCGGTACAAAGCAGAAAACTGACCAAAGAAAAAAGTAATTAACCCATAGCCTTTAGCAGTAAGAGAGCTCTATGGCGAAGCAACAGCAAGACGTTTGACTGTCAGTCCGAAGATCCTGGGTTCGAATAGGCATTGACAAAAAAAAAAAGGGAGTTGGTAACTTTTAAGTAGGCGAGAGCTCCCATGTTGACAAGGACTAAAACAGTTACTTTAAAATGTCTTGGGTCGTAAAGACGACAGCCGTGACGTTGACTATATTATCCCTCTAGTACAGCGGTTCCCAACCTGTGGGCCGCGACCCTTTTGGGGAGTCGAATGAACCTTTCACATGAACCATGTCCAAGACTTTCAAAAGACACATATTCACTGAAGTTATGAAGTAGGAAGGAACATAATTTTATGTCTGGGGGTCACTAAGAGAAACTGTATTAAAGGGTCGCGGTATTAGGCAGGTTGAAAACCACTAATGTAGTAAAACAATGGTGTTTACAAATAAGTTTAGCACCATACACTCGAAGCGCCAACGTCGTTTCACAGGTCTTTTAACTTTAAACCAGACAAGAAACATATAATAATCTGATAATACACTCAACTGCACATCTCAAAAATCAAGTATATAATTTCTCAAGTTAAAACTCGCATCCTTACCACGTTTTCTGCACTGGTATCATAGCAACTGGACTCTACCCCGACCTCAGCTATCTGAACCGTCTGCGAGTGGTGATTATGCAAGACTCCATTTTATAAGACCTTTAACGTCATTTCACCGACTTTTGTAAATGTCACCCTACCAGGGCTCCTGTGTTCGACATTTCTGCAACATCCTGCAGCTTTGGGGGAAATCTGCAGTTGTAACATATTCAAACAACTGGTGGTTATCACAGACGCCGACACATTGGGTTCAAGTCCCGTGACCCACCACCCCCAACCCCAACCCCCTCCATTTCCCACCCAATGTTTAGGGGGGGGGGGGGCTGAGCAACCCTCCCCCCAAACACAAACGTTAAGGGGACTAAAATGGTTTATATCGGTACTTTCGTATTAGCCGACCACAATAGGAAAATCCCCAGGTCACGGGACTGTCAAATATATCAGGGGTGGTAGATCAAGCGTCTGGTTTTGGTTAGGGTTAAGGTTAATGTTAGGGTTAGGTAAGCGCTCGAAAAACCTTCGCCTTGAAAGATAATCGCTAAAACACAGAAAACCCCATCCTACCAATTCTCCTCGGATTACTTTTGCAATCCTACTGTATAAACGTCCCGACGCATGGTGTTCGCCTCGAGTGCTAGAGGTACTGGGTTCAATCCCCCTAAGGGATGACATTTTTCACGTGGACTTAGACTACTGGTAATTCCCCCCGGTCTCTAGGTAATGGTCGGCTCTGTGGCTAAGTCGATGCGAACGCTTCGTAATGCCCGGATGCCGGGTTCGATCCCAGCTGCGGGCCATGCGCCTTGCGTTGGTTTCGACAGTGGTATCAAGAAAGCCGACCGTCCAGAGGAAATGGCAAACTGCTTGCCTAGAAAAACCACACAACGGCTAGGGGCTGTTGGGGTGGTTCTGCAACGTCCTGTAAAGTATGCGCAACTAACCTCTAGGTAATGAGATTAGACGCCCGTGTGTATTGTTGCTCATGTAAAAAAAACTAAAAAAACTTGGCAGTTGGAAATTGAAAAGAGTAGCCTAACAACGGCGCTGCCCGGGCAAAATTTGGAGTTTAAAATCTACCTAAAGCATTTCAGGATCTTTGCCGGTGCTACAGAGTCTGTGCACTCTGCTGACCTTCTCAGAGCTGACCGGACTCAGACTTAAGTTAGAAGAAGAACGGAGCACTTATGGGTCACTACCCGTGTGCCGTGATGTTGATCCGTTGTTCAAACCTCTGTATAAATCTGGAAGTGACTGTACTGTATGACAGCGGAAGTGACTACACATCTCTTATACTGAAGTTTTTATTGATCGCTTTGTCAAATTAAAAGGACTGCAAATATTATTCGTTTTAAAGGATTTTATTTTCATTTTCGCCCAAGCCTGCACTGAAATCACGGTGCCGTAAGTGAAAGTCTTTTCAGTTATCCGCCATGGCCCGGGTCAGGACGGTGGCGGTTAATCGAAGTTTTACTGTAAGTAAAGTTAAAAAAAAAAAAGTGAAGATTCCTTTTCACGCTTTTAGCGCATCAAGCATATGGGAAGAGCACCCATATTTTTACATTCCTATTGGCACTAGTTGGGTAATGTGGTCAGCATTACACCGGCCGTCTTTACTTTCCCAGGACATTCATCGTGGTACCCATTTTAGGCTGGTTCGACCTGCGACGCCCCATACCATGATACAAATCCACGCAGCCAGCTGTGGATTTCGATGGCGTTGGAATTACCAGTCGGACTCGCAACGCCTTAGCAATGGCGAAGTTTAACTGTACTTGGAAAAAACAACAACAACACACACACACACACACACACACAAATACACACAAACACACACTCTCCTCTGAAAGGAACACAATTGTGTCATAATTTTGATATTTACAATCTTTGCAAATTAGTGAGTGAAACTGTTCAAATTGCACGCAAGAATACATTAGGATTCAGCCAATCAGTTGACAGTTGTTTTGCACGTGAGTCATTGCTAGTTTTAAGACGTACTGGTAGTTTCTTTCTTTCATTCTTTCATTCTTTCTTTCTTTCTTTCTTTCTTTCTTTCTTTCTTTCTTTCTTTCTTTCTTTCTTTCTTTCTTTCTTTCTTTCTTTCTTTCTTTCTTTCTGTCTGTCTGTCTGTCTGTCTGTCTGTCTGTCTGTCTGTCTGTCTGTCTGTCTGTCTGTCTGTCTGTCTGTCTGTCTGTCTGTCTGTCTGTCTGTCTGTCTGTCTGTCTGTCTGTCTGTCTGTCTGTCTTTAAAACAGTGTAGTAAAGGAGAGGAGGTCAAGCATCAGCAACAGTCAGCTAAAACCCACAGAGATAAGAGCTAAGATAGCTGGAAAAGACCGGGACCCAGAACCCCAAGTACCACACGGGGCTTAGGAAGACAAAGAACAAGAATATCAGGTGTGACTTCACACCATAACAGAATAGGAAACCAAATAAGATAGCCAAGGAACCTTCCTTCATATAGCAGACCTCCGGGTGGCTAAAAAGAGATCAAGTTTGGAATTTTTTTTTTTTTTTCATCAAATGGAATTGGACAGGAGGTTGTTTTCCCCCGAAAGATAAATAACACAGAGGTGAGTTAGGAGGCTTGCATGCACACATTGTTTAGTTGTTAGCGCTAAAGTAAACCTCTTGAGGAAATCTTATTAACAAAGAGGGATCTAATCAAAATCCACTAATCCTTGATGCTTTGTACAAGTGTTTGAAAACTGGGGCAGAGTCAGTGTGCCCTTTGTAAAACAGATCTATTATACTACGTGCAGCAGGAGAAACCAACCCTGAGCCTCATGAACTCAGGTGGGCCTACTCTCTGAAAATGTCTACGTGGGCCGAAACATTTGTCGACGAGAGATTACTTCTACTGACGATTGGTAGACTCCTGCTGTACGTGCTCCCCTGTGGAGTTTCTTCTTATCTTACTGTTTCTTGAAATCTTACTGTTTCTTGAAACTGTTGTTGTTCTTCGGTTGTTGATGCTACATAAAGTGGCGCATCGGGTTTTTGGTGCTAAACTGTAAAGGTCAGTCGGCACTCTCTGAGTTTTGTTATGTTACGTTATCATACGTTATCACAATTGACGTCTTGGCACACTGGGCATTCCCATGCGTACTCAGTCCTCCGATGCAGCAGCCATTCCAAGGTACCTCTACTGATTGTTCTCATGAGGAGCTTGTTGTAGTTTCTCCTGTATTTACCTCGAAGACGGCACAGACGTGCTCCACCAAGCTAAACTCCTCGGTCACGCAGTCGTGTTAGCGTCAGCCTGCAAAGGACTAAGCGGTTCTTTCGTAATATCATACCCTAGATGACGTCACAGGACAGCCCACAATTTTAGAGGGTTGTGAGACTGGGTTTCCCGGCTTTTTGAAGCTTTAAGCTACCCCAACACATCTATAACTGGCCCTAACCCCAACCCACCTACGTCCCACGAGAGAGTGCAGCCTAGGTCCCACGACTGCATGTATTTACCACCTCCTGAAATTTTAGACTGTCCCGTGACTTGTGGATTTCCCCTGTTTGGGGTAGGATATCAAGAAAGCACCGACTAAGCATATGTGAGTATACTCTGAGTATCAAACCCTCTCTGATTGTTGTGGTCAGCATCAGACCCTTTTCCGTAACATTCCATAGCATCATCTAGTTCGAAATTTGTAAGAGTGGGCTGACCTGTGTGCCAAAGATTAAATACGTTCATGGGGGAGGGGGGGGGGGGGTCTTAAATCCGAGAGACTCAACTTGATAACACGTTCATATCACATGACTTTATCAAATGGCTTTGTCACATGGCTTTATCACAAGGCTTTGTGTTTCTTTGTAGAGAAACTGGTCGCTCTCAAAGAGCTGGTTAGTTAATTAGATAGTTAGCTAGTTGGTTAGTTAGTTGTTAGCTAGTTAGTTAGATAGTTCGCTAGTTAGTTACACAGTTAGATAGTTATTTAGATAATTAGTTAGTTAGCTAGTTAAATAAAGAGTTACATAGATAGATATTTAGTTTGTTAGGTAATTAGTTAGAAAAATTGTTTTTTTTTTAGATAGTTACAGAGTTAGTTAGAAAGTTAGTTAGTTAACCAGTTAGTTAGTTAGATAGTTAGTTAATTAAAAAGTTTGTTAGATAGTTAGCTAGTTAGCTAGACAGTTAGTTAGATAGTTTCTAAATTAGTTAGTTAGTTAGATAGGTAGTTTTTTTGTTGTTGTTAGATTTTTAGCTAGTTTGATAGTTGGATGGATAGATAGATAGTTAGTTAGTTAGTTAGTTAGATAGTCAGTCAGTTAAACGATCAGTTAGTCAGTCAGTTATTTAGTTAGGTACTCGACAAATTATCCTCATTGAACATTGGAAATGTCCGTAAGTGCGCGGATCCCATCTTCAGTATATCCCCAGCCTGTGGCAAGAGATAACACCAGCTCTGTGTTTGTTTACTATTCTTCTTTGGCTACCTGTACAGGGATCATGTTTGGCAACACCTCTTTTGACCTGAAGTTCTTGCAGTCCTTTGAGCATCGTCCTCTTCGGAACCACCTTGTCCTGCCTCCTGGAGAGTACTCAGAATTTCGGCTCCTGCCATTGCTTTTCCACTACCTCCCGTGGCCCTGCCAACAAGACACACACACCCCCCCCCCCCTCCTCACCCCAAAGACTTCTTTGCTTAAAGCATGAAACTCCCATAAGAATCGAGGAAACACCTATAATTGTATTTGCTTAGCCAAGCATTCATTCGATCTGTATGACTGTCAAGACTGGAT
Organism: Candidula unifasciata; assembly: GCA_905116865.2. Taxonomy (NCBI): domain Eukaryota; kingdom Metazoa; phylum Mollusca; class Gastropoda; order Stylommatophora; family Geomitridae; genus Candidula; species Candidula unifasciata. Next base: position 415,466 of record CAJHNH020004135.1, read on the forward strand.
ACTTTTATACTTAGAGTATACTGATTTAGACATATTTCCATGGCGTGTGTGCGTGGCATCCTGATTGCTGTGGTGCGCCTCCTGGCTGGTTGCCTCCAACTTCAGCACCTTTTTTGCAAGGGTAAATGTTGGTCATACTCGAGGAGAGTAGGCTAATCCATTCGTCTTTCGCCTTTACCTCGTTTTTTTGTCCCATCCAGTTTCCCGCTGGGGGTTGAGAACCCAACCTTCAACTGGATTGCTGGGAAGAACAGGGTCCACCACGTGAAGGTGAGGTAGGCTTGAGCAAGAGAGACTAATAGACATTAAGAGTCTTGTATTGCGCATCATTGCTCTATTTGGACCCCCATACTTTTATACTTAGAGTATACTCACATATGTTTAGTCTTCTGCAGGCTGGCTAGAGAATATGGAATGAAAACGAATGAATAAAGAACGAAAACAAATTAGAAATATACTGAGTATACAAGATAATTCATTTACAGAAAGTAGACCGGTGTAAAGGAGGGGAAATGGGAAGAGTGATGATGTTAGGGATGCTGCAGATAATAATAATAAAGTTTGAAAAACGGGACTTGGAAAATAGTTTAAGCAGAAACATAATTTCATGATCATTCAAGTTAACAGTACTACAATCAAACAAGTACGGTTAGGTTAGTTGCGTATCCTTTATGGGACGTTGCAAAACCAACCCCAAGAGCCACTGGCTGTTGTGTGGTTTTTCTAGGCAAATTCACGTCAAGTAGTTTGCCATTGCTCTGTACGGTCGGCTCTCTTGATACCACTGTCGAAACCAACGCAAGGCGCATGGCCGGCAGCTGGGATCCAACCTGGCATCAAGGCATTACATAGCGTTCGCCTCAACTTAGCCACAGAGCCGACAAACAAGTACGAGAATTCAAATATTTTGGCAGTATATTGATAGAGGATGGCAGACTCGATAGATATAGAAGCCAGAGCACAGAAGGCAAATGCTGTCACCAACAAGTTAGCCCCACTGCTTAGACACCCCTTAGCTCCACTGCTTAGACACCCCTTAGCTCCACTGCTTAGACACCCCTTAGCTCCACTGCTTAGACACCCCTTAGTTCCACTGCTTAGACACCCCTTAGCCCCACTGCTTAGACACCCCTTAGCTCCACTGCTTAGACACCCCTTAGCTCCACTGCTTAGACACCCTTAGCTCCACTGCTTAGACACCCGTTAGCTTCACCGCTTAGACACCTCTTAGCTCCAGTGCTTAGACACCCGTTAGTTCCACTGCTTAGACACCCCTTAGCCCCACTGCTTAGACACCCCTTAGTTCCACTACTTAGACACCCTTTAGCCCCACTGCTTAGACAGCCCTTAGTTCCACTGCTTAGACACCCCTTAGTTCCACTGCTTAGACACACCTTAGCCCCACTGCTTAGACACCCCTTAGTTCCACTGCTTAGACACACCTTAGCCCCACTGCTTAGACACCCCTTAGCCCCACTGCTTAGACACCCCTTAGCCCCACTGCTTAGACACCCCTTAGCTCTACTGCTTAGACACCCCTTAGCCCCACTGCTTAGACACCCCTTAGCCCCACTGCTTAGACACCCCTTAGCTCCACTGCTTAGACACCCCTTAGCCCCACTGCTTAGACACCCCTTAGCTCCACTGCTTAGACACCCCTTAGCCCCACTGCTTAGACACCCCTTAGCTCCACTGCTTAGACACCCCTTAGCCCCACTGCTTAGACACCCCTTAGCCCCACTGCTTAGACACCCCTTAGCCCCACTGCTTAGACACCCCTTAGCCCCACTGCTTAGACACCCCTTAGCTCCACTGCTTAGACACCCCTTAGCTCCACTGCTTAGACACCCCTTAGCTCCACTGCTTAGACACCCGTTAGCTTCACCGCTTAGACACCTCTTAGCTCCAGTGCTTAGACACCCGTTAGTTCCACTGCTTAGACACCCCTTAGCCCCACTGCTTAGACACCCCTTAGTTCCACTACTTAGACACCCTTTAGCCCCACTGCTTTGACACCCCTTAGTTCCACTGCTTAGACACACCTTAGCTCCACTGCTTAGACACCCCTTAGCACTACTGCTTAGACACCCATTAGTTCCACTGCTTAGACACCCCTTAGCCCCACTGCTTAGACACCCCTTAGCTCCACTGCTTAGACACCCCTTAGTTCCACTGCTTAGACACACCTTAGCCCACTGCTCAGACACCCCTTAGCTCCACTGCTTAGACACCCCTTAGCTCCACTGCTTAGACACCCCAATGTCTTTCTTCTCGCCAAACAGCGAATGATGTATAGAATCGTTATCCCTACTTTATGTTATCACTGCCAAACATTGACAATGTAAAGGGCACTAGAATAGAAAATAACTTCATGCGAAATGCGTCTTTGCGAGGTTACTAACAACACAAGAAGAGACAGGGTTACAAAAACCAGCATTAGAGAGAAAGTCGGAATAGGACCATGTCTGGATTATCCTGAGAGACAAAGAATGAAATGGTTCAGCCATGTAGTGAGAATGCAGCCAGATCAAACTGCATATGAGACTTTCTACAGCATAACTTCTGGGAGGAAGGCAAGAGGAAGACCAAGAAAGAGATGGATAAATGGTTCAGCAGAAACCTGCAAGAAGATGAACAAATCCATCACTCAGGCCACCCAAAAAGCTCAAAACAAATACATAAAACCACGACACTGGGCTACAACCTGGTATCAGTGAGACGACCAAAAAAAAAAAAGTAAAAAGAAAAAGACAGTCGGACTGAAATAAGAAAAAAAAAATTAATTGTGAAAATGCACACTAGAAAATTTAATTTGTGTCACTAAAGAATGACAGACAAAGCTTGAAAAATAAGGACAACGGAAGTAATGCAGACACACTGTGAATTGTTTAACTCTTTTTCTTCCTCCCAACTTCTCTGTCATTTAACGAGCTGGTATATTACCCTGCCCAATAGTAGCTATTAAGTTACCGCTGTCTGTTCCTAGTTTTGGTTCCAGAACCTCCTTCTGATTGATGTTTCACTCTACACACCAAGCGATAAACACCCGGTGGCATAAAGTGCCACCATGCGGTTGGGGATCACCAGTGGACAGTTCCCAGAAACCCCGTTCAATCCATAGGTTGGGTTATATTAGGGCCCCTGGCAAAAGCCAGGGTGAGGCTTCAAAATAACTAAAAATTACGTCACGCATAGGAACGAGTTCATTGCTAGAGAACCTATTCCAAACGATAGTTATTCTTCCGTAGCAAACTTTAGTTACTTTAGTTCCTGAACTTATTTCTGCTCCACGGCATACTCACAGAACCTACTTATGTCCCACACCGCAGATACTGAACCTTCTTCTGTCCCAAACCGTAGTTACTGAACATTCTTTCTGTGCTAAAAAGATAGTTACGAAGTCCATTTCTGTTTCAAACCTTAGTTACCGAATTTATTTCGGTCACAAAATGTAGTTACTAAACCTACTTCTGCCTCAGACATTAGTTACAGAACCTACTTCTGCCTCCCTCATTAGTTACTGAACCTACTGCTGCCTCAGACATTAGTTACAAAACCTACTTCTGCCTCAGACATTAGTTACATAACCTACTTCTGCCTCAGACATTAGTTACAGAACGTATTTCTGCCTCAGACATTAGTTACTGAACCTACTTATGCCTCAGACATTAGTTACAGAACCTACTTATGCCTCAGACATTAGTTAGTGAACCTACTTCTGCCCCACAATGTAGTTACTGAACCTACTTCTGTCTCAGATATTAGTTACTGAACCTACTTCTGCATCAGACATAAGTTCTGAATCTACTTCTGTCCCACAATGTAGGTACTAAATCTACTTCTGCCTCAGACATTAGTTAGTGAACCTACTTCTACCCCACAATGTAGTTACTGAACCTACTTCTGTCTCAGACATTAGTTAGTGAGCCTACTTCTGTATTAGACATAAGCTCTGAACCTACTCATGTCCAACAATGTAGGTACTGAACCTACATCTGCCTCAGACATTATTTACTGAACCTACTTCTGTCTCAGACATTAGTTAGTGAACCTACTTCTGTCTCAGACATAAGTTCTGAACCTACTTTTGTCCCACAATGTAGGTACTGAACCTACTTCTGCCTCAGACATTAGTTGCTGAAAGTAATCTGTCTCACATCGTAGTTCAATCAATCAATCAATCAATCAATCAATCAATCAATCTGGTGCTGACTCCACAGTGAAGGTTGGATCTCCAACAAACCCTGTCCCTTGTCCTGTTGTACACTCTCTCAGACTGCTGCCCTTCCATCTCTTGATGTTGTCCTCTCACTTGTATCGTTACCCACCTCTTGCTTTCGACCTTTCCCTCCAGCATGGTTTTCAAAAGTGTGTTATGTCTTTTAATGTGGCATATCGTATTTGCTGAACCTCCTTTTGTTTCAAACCTTAGTTACTGAACATTTATCTGTCTCAAACCTTATTTAGCGACCCCACTTCTTTCTGCATCGTAGTTAATGGATTTAGTATCCCACACCGTAGTTACTGAACCTTCTTCTGCCTCACACCATGGTTACTTAGATTACTGCCATTCTAAATTGTAAGTTACTGAACCCACGTCTGCCTCAAACCATAATCACTGAACTTACTTCTTCTACAAACCATAGCTTCTTCTTCTGCCTTTCTATCCCCCAATGGAGCATAGGCCCTCAACCAACTCACGCCAAGTCGTTCTATCCTTCGCCATTGCATGGAGCTCTCCATGTGTTTTTTGGCCTTCCTTTATTCCTATGCCCCTGTGGGTTCCAATGCAAAGACATTCTAGTTATGCTGTTCTCCTGTTTTCTCAGTGTGTGCCCTATCCAGCGCCAGCGTCTTTTCCCCACTTCCTGATCCACTGGAGTCTGTTTAGTTCTCTCCCAAAGTTCTACATTAGTTATTCTATCATATCATTTTATTCCCTCTATTCTGCGCAGGCACCAGTTAATGAATGTCTGTAATTTATTTGTAATTGCCTTGGTTGTTTTCCATGTTTCCGTCCCATACAATAGTACTGATTTGACATTAGAATTAAAAATTTTTAGTTTAGTATTTCTTTTAATTTCTTTTGACCTCCACAAATTCCCTAGTGCTATAAAAGCCCCTCTTGCCTTTTGTATTCTTATTTTAATATCTCTATCAGTTCCTCCATCTTTATCTACATTACTGCCTAAATAGGTGTACGACTCCACGTCATGGAGTGGGGTGCCATTAAGAGAAACCACATTACTATTTGCCTGATTTATTCTTATTATCTTTGTCTTTCCTTTATGGATTTTCAGACCAAGCTGCTTTGATCTCGCATTAAGTATATTTAATTTATCTTGCATCTGATTCCGTGAATGGGACAGAAGAGCAATATCATCAGCGAAGTCCAGATCATCAAGCTGTTTTGTAGGGGTCCACTGAATTCCATTTTTGGTGTTAGCAGTTACTGTTTTCATAGTCCAGTCTATAGCCAGTAAAAATAAGAGAGGCGACAAAAGACATCCCTGTCGCACACCTGTTTTTATTTCAAATGCGTCTGTTAGCTTTCCCTCATGAAGAACTCGACATTTCATGTCTTTATATGTTGCCTTTACTAAGTTGATAATTTTCTGTGGGATTCCATAGTGCCCCATCAATTTCCAGAGAGATTCCCTATCTATGCTGTCAAATGCTTTTTCATAGTCTATAAATCCAATGTAAAGTGGTGAGTTCAGTTCAATGCTTTGCTCTATTATAATACGTAATGTGGCTATCTGATCAGTACAGGATCTGCTTGACCGAAAACCTGCCTGCTCATCTCTTAGCATTTTATCAGTAGCATCTTACTTCTTCTACAAACCATAGCTACTGAACATATTTCTTCCACAAACCATAGTTATTGAACTTTTTTTCCCTACAAACTGTCGTTACTGAACCTACTTCTTCCACGCAACATGGTGACTGAATATATCTATCCCAACTCGCACATTTGAGCCACGCAGTTCCACAAGATTTACCCGAAACCAAAAGAGTTAATAATGTGACTAAACAATGCCCTTCAATATGTCAAGCATATGTGTTTGTACAAGTGTGTTTACCACTTCCTGTTTGTTATTTCGGAGCTCGTTTATAAGTATGTCTATTGCTAACACATACAGTGACAAAAAGGTCAGTTCCATGGCTCACAATTATTACTCCAGAGGTGTTAGGTGGGTAAACACAGTTTTCTTTGTTCATAAGGTGTCTGTGAGCCGTTCACAGGAAATACTATGTAACTTGTGAGAACTTTTAACTGTCTTGCTATATACTCAAGGGGTCTTGTTGGTCTTGTCATATAATTAAGTGGGCGTGAAAGTCTTGCCGTAACTCAAGGGGGCGTGAAAGTCTTGCCGTAACTCAAGGGGGCGTGAGAATCTTGTCGTGACTCAAGGGGGCGTGAAAGTCTTGCCGTAACTCAAGAGGGGCGTGAGAATCTTGTCGTAACTCAAGGGGGCGTGAGAATCTTGTCGTAACTCAAGGGGGCGTGAGAATCTTGTCGTGACTCAAGGGGGGGGGGGGGGGGGGCGTGAGAACCTTGTCGTAACTCAAGGGGGCGTGAAAGTCTTGCCGTAACTCAAGGGGCGTGAGAATCTTGCCGTAACCCAAGGGGGCGTGAGAATCTTGCCGTAACCCAAGGGGGGCGTGAGAATTTTGCCGTAACCCAAGGGGGCGTGAGAATCTTGCCATAACCCAAGGGGGGGGGGGTGGTAATCTTGCCGTAACCCAAGGGGGGGCGTGAGAATTTTGCCATATACTCAAAGGTTAGTGAGAATCTTGTCTTATACTCTGGGGGCGTGGAAGTCTTGCCGTATACCTGAACAGGCTGGAGACCACTGTGCTAGGAGGTTTAAAAGTGTATCGCATTTGCTCTTTCGCTTGTCATCCGGAGTGCTACTTGAGTCTCATAGATAGTCTAGTGTTTAGCCATTTTTTGGAATGATTTCTTCCTCGCGTTCACTGACTGTACACTCCAGGGGAAAGTTCTGGTTGTTCGTCCACTTCTGGACTTAAGTCGTGTTCCAGAACCTGCTTGTTGCGAACACTGTTTTACAGGTCTGACTTATTTGTGTGCAGAGTTTTGGTTCCTTGCCTCCCAGGCAGGTGCACTCAGACTTCGATGGAAGCTCTAGTTAGTCGCCTCTTACGACATGCTTACACACACACATATATATATATATATATATATATATATATATATATATATATATATATATATATATATATATGTATATAAACACACACAGAGAGACATATTTTGCATCTGGGATTGCAATTTGAAGGTTTAACACCCTTTGACTCAGGAGCCTCAATTTCGAAGCTAATTTAACAGTAACAAACACCAGATAGCGTGTTCAACCTATAAATCTGTTTCAAAGGGGACATCTAATTGTTGCAAAAATTAGCGGGCTGTCCTTTGTCGCTAAGGGACTGTGTAGTATACTAACGCTAATGTAATCGTAGACCATACTTGTACATGTGTTTAATGTCTGCCCCCCCCCCCCTTTCCCTCCCTCCCGCCTTTCCCCACCTCCCCGGTCGCAGCCTGGAGGCTTCACCAATATGAGACCACAAAAAAGAATTTCCTTATGGATGACAAACCTATAAGCGAAAACTCAAATACCCTTCAACCTCGAAAAATGTTGTGACTGGAACACCCGTATCGTAGCTGCTACGCTAGGAGGTGTACCCTAGAAATGTGAGGTTTAAAATTATAATGTAAAAAGCATCTTTAGCTTTACGCCCTCACAAACGACAGAAACGATCAGTTCAGAACAACAGATAACAAACTACTGGTAGTAGTCAAATATACCCAGTACAGTACAATACAGTATAGCACAGCGGTTCCAAGACAGGGCTTCAAGGAACACTTAGGGCTTTCTGTTGCACCTCTCAGTTGTTCCGTCCCTGCTCCAAAAGTTTGGGGGAAAAAGGGGGGGGGGGGGAAATTATACTAAGGATTACGAAAAAATTTAGAACTTTATATAAATATACATATTTTAAAAATTTTAGAAACTCGAAATTACTTTTTAGAGCGGAAATATGACAAGTTTTAACAATATCCCATGTACTGGTGACAGTTGAGAATAAATTGACTATTATATTACTTTTCAAAGTTTGAAATATAATTTTATTGCACGGCCGTTGTGCAGTTGTTTAAATAAATGTTTACATTCTCTTACTATCTACCCCGCCTTTCTCCGCTCCTTAATATTAATTTTTAACATCATGACATTTGGTACGGTAGGCCTAAAGGTTACTGCAATAGAAACTGATTCTAAAGAGGAACCTGAAAGTCAAAACAGTTTGGAAACCGCTGTGGTTGCATAATATATATCATGATAAAAAGTAAAGATAAAAACACTTGTGCTTACCACAGACGCCATTCGATAACACATGTTCCCCATTGATATACTGGGACCCACTGACGTAAGCTGGTAAACCACGGCAGGGCCGACGGGAAGTCACGTCCCTTTGTGTCTAATCTTTTTCAGATCCAGCGTTCAATATTTCCCCCATGGGAGGAGGAACTACCTGGTTCAAATCGTGTTTGCATGTGTCGGGGACAGAATCGAATTGGACCAAGTTTCTCCGGTATTGTGTGCGAAAGAATCAACTTAATCCAAACAATAGACACAGTATTAGCTCAGTATTGATACAGTAAATAGGAACACAAATGCGATTGTTTTCATTTAGTTTGTTCGCATTGGTTAAATACAATAAAGACAGATATGTTTTAATATCATCCCGGCGCCTACAGTGGACTGCATGTTGCGTTGTAATCTCAACGGTGCTCCAGTGTTCAATGTTCAGTTAGGAATTGTCAATAATAACTAATTCTACTGAACGGGAGGTCTGTGGTTTTCTCCTATTTGATTCTCAACCTTTGGGGTCATACGGACGACAATCCTACAGGAAAACAACCAGAAGTACAGCCAACTAATAACATAACCCTTGACCCATTGGGGTCGTGGGGGTGTATTGATGGAAGTACTAGCAAAGTCTATGAGAACTCAGTCCTGTCAATTTCTTGATGTTGTCATTCAAGGATCTTCTTTGCGCTCCTCTTCTTCGACTACCCCCCCCCCCCTCTCCCCCGCGTCCCTTTCCAATGTTCCTTGAAGTACATACAGTCTTTGCAATCTTTTTCATGTCTCACTACGTGAACAAGCAAGCTAGCCTGCGATGTTTCACCAGTGCCATGAGAGGCTCATGATGCCTCACAGCCAACACAACTCAAAGTTGAATCTCTATCATTAACCGGCAGCTGAGTGCAGGTTATACAGGGTCGGTGGAAGCCTTACGGATGCCCCAGCCATAACTTCTTTGGAGGTTGAAGGGGCTAGCTGGTCTTGTCCTATTCGTCTGCTGTTCATACTGAGACCTTTTGATATCAGGGTGTAAAACCTTCAGTTATCAGTCTGGGAGAAGGGTGGCGCGGGGCGTGGGGCGGGGGGTTGCGTTTAAACCGACAAATGCACACAGCACAACTAAGATCAGGTTTGATATCTGGCTGTCGAATCACAACCTGGAAAAGGGACTAGGACAAGAGTATTCAACCAAGTTTATTCAGGTGACAACATGATGAAAATCTGGTGCTTTCTTTTTAGCCGACCACAAATGACGTCACGGGACAGTCCAGTATTTTAGAGATAAGTGACTACATGCTGTGTCGGCTTGACATTAATTTCGACTGTCCGGTCAGCAGTTGCAAACCTCTTCTCATAAGTCCATGCCGAGTGGCGTTGATAGACATGTCTATCCACAACCTCCTGTCTCGTGTACTTTCAGTCAACTCTGACACGGATGACTCTCCATGCCATGATGTCAGACTGTCCAGTATCTGTTCTCTATGTCTCCCTCTGCTCCCCTCAAATTCTCATACTGCCATAATACACTCCAGTTTGCTCCTTCTCATCACATGACCAAAGAATTACTTAACGTAGAAGTGCTCAATTAAAACGCACAACATCCACTTTATTTAAAAAAAAAAAAAAGAATGCTGTCGTTGATTTTGCAAAGTTCTATTGTAAATGACATACAACTAACGTTTTTGTTTTCAACTCCACCTCTAACCTTCTATTTGATCAGAGCTTTTTAATTGATGACCCGCGGGTCGAATCTGGCCCCAAGTGGTCCGCGGAGCATTGTCAGGTGTTTTTTATTAATGATCTTTCCAGGCTGAGACTCGGGTTAATGACCCGTGACGATGCCCATTTGCAACATTTTGGCTCCTAGGTCCATCGTGTCCGAATTGTCTGCCAGTGATCCTCTGCCACCTGCTAACAAAAGTCCAACATGTGTCCGGTAAACCAATCGTAAGCTTGTCGCTCGGTCGTCCAGGTACGCTGACTGTTCTAATTAGGCTGCTGCGTCGACTTCTTATCTAACAGTACCTTCTGCAAATCACCAAGTCGTTTTGTCCCTATCCGAAAGAAAAACTCCATCCGGTAATTTCGTGCAGCAGGGTTCCAGCCCTGAGCTTCATGAACTCAGGTGGGCCCACCTCCGAAAGTGTCTAGAAGAATCGTGGGCCGAAACACTTGTCGACGAGGATAAGTTCTACTGATGACTGGTAGATCCCTGCTGTACTTGCTCCCTGTTAGTTTATTCCTATTGTCTGAATTGTCTGCCAGTGTCCCTCTGCCACTTGCCAACAAAGTCCAACATGTGTCCCGTAAACCAAACGTAAGCTTGCCACTTGGTCGTTGAGGTAAGCTGACTGCTATAATTATGCTACCGCAACGACTTCGTATCTCACAGTACCTATTGCAAAGTCACCAATTCGTCTTGTTCCTGTCCGATAACATCCGGTAATATGTGCAACAGGAGAAACCAACCCTGAGCCTCATAAACTCAGGTGGGCCCACTCTCTGAAAATGTCTAGGAGCTGGTGGGCCGAAACATTTGTCGACGAGAGATTACTTCTACTGATGATTGGTAGACTCCTGCTGTACATGCTCCCCTGTGGAGTTTCTTATTATAGCTGAATAGACATGTATTAGAGCCTTTTCTGGCATGTCTGACAGGATACAGCCTTTCATTTATGTGTCCTCCTAAGGGCCCATACATATATACCACGGGGATAGACCAGATAACAAAACTTCTTTATATTCTTCTTCTTCGTGTTCACCAGCTGTAAACTCTTGTGGAAAGTTCTGGTGGTTCATCCACTTATGGACTGCAGTCTTATTCCAGAACCTGAATGTTGCGTCTACATACGTTTTGAAGATCTGACTCATTTGTGTGCAGACTGCTGGTTCCTTGCCTCTCAGGCGGATGCTCTCCGACTTCGAAGGAAGCTCCCAATTAGTCGACTCTTACGACATGCTTTTGGGTAGGCTGTGGGTCTCTTTTTGCTGTCCCTATAATAGGGACAAGGAACCAACACGGGGAATAACAAAACTGTTATCACAGCTGTGCGATAAAACAATAACCCAGCTCACCATTAAAGACACTCAATAGCCCCATCTGACAGAAATGAACCCGGGGTGACTAAGGGTCAATGGCAGGTTTCAAGGCCAGACCCTCATCTCGCAGTCCACACGTCCACCAGCGAATGTTCCCAGTCGTGCCAGTGAACCGATAACTGGGATAAATACTGCTCATGAGTCATAGACTGGGAGGCTGAGTTTGTGCGCGGCCAGTGAAGAATCTTGGTTTCGTGTGATGCCACCTCGGATATGGGTTATTGATCTGCTAAAGCGGTTATTGATGGCGGCCAGGCTTCGGTACCGTACTGGCTTGTGCAGAAACAAAGGTCAAGGCAATCCCGTACCGGATACTGCAGTAAGTGTGTACAGTTGCAGGTCGTTGTTGTGATTCAGGTGGCTGTTCGACAAATAAACAAGAGTCTAGGGATTCACGATAAACTGAGGCCCATTTGATTCATGTACTAGGAAGACCACTGGAACATCAGTAACATTCTTTAATCCTCACGACACAAAATAACAAAATGATTAAAAGTGAAATGTCCATAATCTTTCGTCGCTCTCAGACACACATAAAAATACCCCAGCAGTAAGTAGCAGTACGTTGTAAGAAGTCCCTGCTCACACTGGGCATCAGTAAACGCTCAAAACGCATGGGAAGGGCGAGACCTATATACAATCAAAATACTGGTACCATTGGATTTTGAATTTTTCGTCATCTGCTGAAGATGGGGACGGGGCGCTTATAGGAGTGTCCCGAGTGCTGTGATGTCGATTCTTAATTCAAGATTCAACACTGGGTAACACTCGCATCATGGAAACGTCAGTACAGAAGTGGAATGTCTCTGAAGGATAAGCCAGCACGAAGTCCGAATTTCCCTACAAATCTCGTCAACTTAGCTATCGTAGGAGTCAGACAACATCACAATTATAAGATTATCTGACAAAAGGAATTAAACTAACTAGTTAATTTAATATAAGTAATAGTGGTGCTGCCATTATATGATTAAAATTGTTCGCGTGTGCAACTGCTGATCTGTTGGTGACTTCTGCTAATCACTAGTGCTACCCCATCTTTCTACTTCTGTCTATGAGTGCCGATCAATACATTTTCTGTTACTTGATTAATTCATAATATTTAACGGCCTCAAAGGTTCCCTTTTTGTTTATGTATACCATCCATGATGAACTGCATTTCTAATGTCGGACTGTTTGTGTTAGCACTTCGGATGGCTATCGTATGCTTTTAATGCGTGTGTGTGCAAGTGCATATGCTGAGACAGCAGTCTGTCAACCTTTTCAAGAGGGGCTGTGATAAACATTCTATGTGTTTTTTGTATGCACAGGAGCGGAGCAAGAATAGGGTGACCTGTTTGCTATGAAGCTGAAACTAAGATTACCAGATTACCAGATTACCAGATTTAAACTAACTAGTAATTATAGTTCTTTCCCTATTGATCGCCCGCTTGAGGTACACGGACAAATGAGTAATTATGGTTCTTCTTCCGTTGATAGCCTGCTTGATGTACACGGACAAATGAGTAATTATGGTTCTTCTTCCGTTGATAGCCTGCTTGATGTACACGGACAAATGAGTAATTATGGTTCTTCTTCTGTTGATAGCCTGCTTGATGTACACGGGCAGTTGAGTGATTGTGATTCTTCTTCTTCTGGGTTCGCCCTAAAACCTCTGGATGGCATGCTGTATTGCTGTTTACAGCTAGGCTGCGATTTAGCATCTTTTAGTCAACACACCATTTCAGCAAACTCTTTGTAGCCTTTTACAGTACACTTAATAGGGAAGGATGGGGGTGGGGGAGGGGGGAGGGGTTAACCAAACGGGATATCAGAACCCACACGGGGATCCCATTGGTCTGATAAAAAAATGGCGAAGTTTAAACATAAGTGTCGACTTTACAAAACAAAATATTGACCGTGTCGCAAAACCAGGAGCTGTACACACTTCCGCGTTTGTGATATTCTGAATCAGGGCTGCCAATGAGATTTTTGTGTTTTTTTTTTTTAACCCAGCTTCGCTAAACAAAAACCAAAGCAAGACAAAAAAAAAAAAACCAAGATTGTTAAAATGTAAAAAATTTATAGTTACAAAACGAAACATTTAACACTTTTATATAAGGATGTATTTAAAAAAAACCACCCAGATTTCCCCAAGGCGTCAAATAAAAACCCAGATCTGGGGGGGGGGGGGAACCCAGCATTGGCAGCCCTGTTCTGAATATTCACAAAAAAAAATACTAGTCGATCCACGCCTGGCTGCCTAGAAGATATTTAGAGCCGAATGGCCATCCATACAACGACGCACGGTAAACGAAAGTTGAAGAGGTCAAGGCAACACAGGGCGACATCCCTCGGGTCAATGATCTTTTATTATTAGAAGCTGAACTTGATAATGTGCTTGGTCTAAAAAGGGCAACCAATGCTGGGGTTTTCCCCCCAGATCTTGGTTTTTATATAACGCCTTGGGAAAATCTGGGTTTACTTTTAAAAATATTTTTTATATATAAAAGTGGTATCTGTTTCGTTTCGTAACTATACATTTTGTACATTTTAACAATCTGTTTTTTTTTTTTTTAAATCAATGTATTGCTTGGGTTTTTGTTCAGCGAAGCTGGTTTTTCAAAAAAAAAAAAAAAAAATTCCTTTGGCAGCCCTGGGACTGAAAGAATGGCCACCAAGTATCTATTTTGGAACAATTCAATACACTGCAATTTTTAAAATCTATTGGCAATCGGAAGTGGTAACAACTTAGGTAATCAGGTCTCTGGCAAAAATTGGGTACCTGCCATTGGGTACTTTTATTTCAGTTCACCCCCTCTCAGGAAATCCGAGAGTTCACGGAGAAAGTCCAGTATTATAGGGGTGTTACGGTGTGAAATGAGCACCGACTAACCCTACCCCCCCCCCCTTTATAATACTCGACTTTCCCAAGAAACTCTCAGATTCTCCTAGATGGGGTGAACTAAAATAAAAGTACCCAAATTTATAAGTAAATAGCAGCTGTATATGCGTTAAAAAGGTTAAAACCAAGAGGATCGACTTCCTTGCACCTGGTTTTACCCTATGTGGCTCAGTCTTTCTCCGGGGAACGGCTAGCCACCTGCGCCACACAGAGCACGAATTCCGTAGCTCCAGCCACGATCACCAGGGATTACTGTACGACGCAGCTGGGAAACCTTTAGAGCAGGAAGCAAACGGCTTGACCACTTCGCCACGGTTTATGCAGGTGTGTGTCTGCTTGTGTGTATTATCATGAAGCAGGTTCTTTGCAGAACGTCGCTCTCATCACGGCGTGTCTAAAAGAAAATGGGGTCTCTGGCCAGCTCTCCAGCCTCGTGTATTTTCCTACCAAAGGTTTCACTTAAAAACTGTGCCAGTCTACGTGCTGGTTAGCTCGTGTCCCTCCTTCCTGGCACCATGTCGTCTACTATTGTTGGGACAAGAGGCAGACCATGAAAGACCTGGTTACAGAACCTGACTGACTGGACAGGACTCAGGCATGCAACAATAAAGTCCATCACAACTGACCGCCAAAGGTGGAGAGAGCTGATCAGACAGTCAACAGAAACTGGTGACCCAACGACATGTAGTGTCACGGGATGATAATGATGATGCTGATGGTGATGATGATGATGTATACTGGTGCTATAAGATCTCGTATTTTCTAATATTAAATAAAGAGGTCTTAACAATTGGAAAAAAAAAAAAAAGATTAAAAGGCGGCGGATATGACGTTTGCGGCATTGAGTTTTTGAGATTTTGAACAACGGAACAACATCATGGCACACAGGTATAACCCATAAGTGTTTTTTGTAACTCAGTCTGATTCCGAAGAAGCTCAGCACAGTGCACAGGCGTTGTAGCACCGGCGAGGATCCTAAAATACTTTGGGTAGATTTTTAACTTAAAATGTTGCCTAAGCAGCGCCGTTAAGCTACTCTTTTCGACTTCCAACTGCAAAGGTTTTTTTTACGTGCGCGACAATGTATACCACGTCTGATCTCACTACCCAGAGACCAGGGGGAATTAATTACTAAAGTCCAAGTACACGTGGAGAAATCGCAACCCTTAATGGGGATTGAACCCGGAACCTGAGGCCTCCAGACCATGCAGCTCCCGTTTACGGCAATGATTCAAATCAGTGATTTTCAAAATGTGCCTTGCGGCGCCCCAGGGAGCCGGGACCTCTTCACAGAGGCGCAGCGAAATATTCGAAGATACAGGAGTTTTATTTTCTTTTTTCTTCTCTTACATACGGGAAGTCATACTTTTACTTAGTTTAAGGCGCCGTGGAAAAATATACGCTGCGACTAAGAAAAGTTTGGAAACACTGGTCTAAACAATTACGAGCCTAGCATCACATGCTGAATAAGCTACTGGCGTAGCGAGGAGTCTGGTTACTTATACAGTCACATCTTCTTCTGGAAGTCAATGCCCTTTGGCGTTGGTAGTCACAGATCCACAACCTTCTGTCTTGACTTTCTACTGTTTAGGGCGGTGTAGATAGGTGGGTCAAGAGCTGAGGATTTAGGGCCACATGGCTAGTGTTCTTCTTCTTTTTCTTCTTCCTTCTTTCTCTTCTTTTCCTCCTCTTCATCCTTCTTCTTCTTCTTCTTCTTCTTCTTCTTCTTCTTCTTCTTCTTCTTCTTCTTCTTCTTCTTCTTCTTCTTCTTCTTCTTCTTCTTTCTCCTCTTCCTCTTCTATCCACAGAATTCTTTATTGTTTATTTCTAGTCTTTCAGCCGTTCCTCCTTGCCATGTTATATCTCTCATGGTCTCCCTCTGGCTGTCTTCCTCTCCAACCTTTCGGTTGCCACAAAGTACGCCAGAACTCCCATTTTCCTGACGTGTCCCTGCCCATGAGGTGTCTCGCAGACTATTTCTGCCATTAGTAGATGGGTTTACTCTACCATTCTTACAACTAATTATTCCATTTCTGTTGACCCCAAGGGACTTTATCTACATTTTCTGATTCAAACTAAGTAAACCACAAGGAAGAATATTAGGCTGGCACTTTTACTTTTATTTGTTTCCTGGTTCAAATAGTCTCTTTATGTTTTTGTGAACATGACAATACCATGAAAACATTAGGCTATTGTTATGAAACACCAGAGCTGGGTTATACCAATGGCTAGTGCTGGTGGCTCGCCCTATGGTAGCATGTTTAAACAAATGATTTGAGGTGTTTTCACTGACCCAGACTCGCTCTGTTTGGGTAACATGTAGGCTCATTAAGAGTAAACATGGCTACGTGATACTCACACCATTGTCTGCCATTGGTCTAAAATATTAGACTACCACTACATATATTTGGGCTCTGGTGGCATAGTGACTAAACGCTCGCCTGCTGACTCTGAGATCTTGAGGTTCGAATTTAAGATACCATAATGTGTCACGGAAAGTAAAGTCGCTCATGGTCGAATTGGATAAATCAGTCATTGCCTATTGATCTAAAAACAGCATAGTATTTGTTTTCATCAACAAGAGAAAAGCAATTTCCCAGCTACTGCTCTTAAATCTTGCCCCGGACATCAAACCAGCCGCTACTCCTTAGAACAGGGTTTTACAAATAAGGTGACTCATGATCTATAATGTTAAAAATGGAGATTGTCACGGGCCAGTGGGCCGAGCTTCAGGGTAGAAAGATAATTAATACAATTGGCAATGATCCGCTTGGCCTCCGTGGGCCGAATTAGGTCCGCTAGCCGCCACTTCAAACTCCCTGTTTCATTTAGTCGATTTGTTCTCATTCAGGAGGGATTAATATTCAACACAGCTTTATTTTTTCTTTTTTAAATTCTATAATTTAAATTACCTTTTTATATTTTTCCCGTCTTCTTCTAGTTTAAATTAAAAATAAAGCCTTTTTACATATTTTGTTTCGTAATTTACCCCTAAATGTACATACTTCTTCCCCTCCATTACATATTTCTTAGTTTTATACTGACCCTGGTAGTTTAGAAGCTCTGTTATCTTGCCTGTTGAGTTATTCATTCACAGTTTGGATTGTATTTCGTAAAAGACTTTGACGAAACGACCAGTTGTATTTGCGGGAGTCTTTTCCATCTGCCACTTTGAGATTTTTAATCACACTTTTATTGTATTTTAGAACTTAATAAAAACACCCTGGGTCTATTACCGCTGCCGCTAGCCCGAGGCACCAGTAACACACAAAGCGACCGTTACCTTATTTTACAATAATTATCATCCTTTCGTAATTTAACTTCTCGCAAAGCTCACAGTCAGTTCCCTCATTCTGTTCTATCCTGTAACAATCTTTTGATATCATGGATGGAACTCAATTGAGCACCTTTTGCCTCCCCAACAACGTTCTTTTTAAGGTTCCTCTTGAGTGTCCTCATTTTTTAAATCCATCTGTTTCCCACTTCAATGCCTCTTGGGCGATTCTCCACTCGCTTTAATATTTTACTTGATGTTCTTCTTCTTCTTATAGACCCTGAAGTGGGGATTTGATAGCCCTGTCTATCTACAACCTTCTGTCTCAGCTGTGACAAGATGATTTTTCCTTGCCATGATGTCAAACTGTACAGCATCTTGCCTCTTGGCCTCGCTCTATCTCTTTTCTACTCCATCTTTTCCAGAGTAATCTGTCCAGAGTATTCTGTCCAGGGTATTCTGTCGAGGGTAATCTGTCCAGAGTAATCTGTCCAGAGTAATCTGTCCAGAGTATTCTGTCCAGGGTATTCTGTCCAGAGTAATCTGTCCAGGGTATTCTGTCCAGAGTATTCTGTCCAGAGTAATCTGTCCAGAGTATTCTGTCCAGAGTATTCTGTCCAGAGTATTCTGTCCAGAGTAATCTGTCCAGAGTAATCTGTCCAGAGTATTCTGTCCAGGGTATTCTGTCCAGAGTAATCTGTCCAGGGTATTCTGTCCAGAGTATTCTGTCCAGAGTAATCTGTCCAGAGTATTCTGTCCAGAGTAATCTGTCCAGAGTAATCTGTCCAGAGTAATCTGTCCAGAGTAATCTGTCCAGGGTAATCTGTCCAGAGTAATCTGTCCAGAGTAATCTGTCCAGGGTATTCTGTCCAGAGTATTCTGTCCAGGGTATTCTGTCCAGAGTAATCTGTCCAGGGTATTCTGTCCAGAGTAATCTGTCCAGAGTATTCTGTCCAAAGTAATCTGTCCAGAGTATTCTGTCCAGGGTAATCTGTCCAGGGTATTCTGTCCAGAGTAATCTGTCCAGAGTATTATGTCCAGAGTAATCTGTCCAGGGTATTCTGTCCAGGGTATTCTGTCCAGAGTAATCTGTCCAGGGTATTCTGTCTAGAGTAATCTGTCCAGAGTATTCTGTCGAGGGTATTCTGTCCAGGGTAATCTGTCCAGAGTATTCTGTCGAGGATATTCTGTCCAGGGTATTCTGTCCAGGGTATTCTGTCCAGGGTATTCTGTCCAGGGTAATCTGTCCAGGGTATTCTGTCCAGGGTATTCTGTCCAGATTAAACTGTCCAGAGTAATCTGTCCAGAGTAATCTGTGCAGGGTATTCTGTCCAGGGTATTCTGTCCAGGGTATTCTGTCCAGGGTATTTTGTCCAGAGTATTATGTCCAGTGTAATCTGTCCAGAGTATTCTGTCGAGGGTATTCTGTCGAGGGTATTCTGTCCAGAGTAATCTGTTCAGAGTAATCTGTCCAGGGTATTCTGTCCAGGGTATTCTGTCCAGGGTATTCTGTTCAGGGTATTCTGTCCAGAGTAATCTGTGCAGGGTATTCTGTCTAGGGTATTCTGTCCAGGGTATTCTGTCCAGGGTAATCTGTCCAGAGTAATCTGTTTAGAGTATTCTGTCCAGGGTATTCTGTCCAGGGAAATCTGTCCTTGTTAATCTGCCCAGTGTAATCTGGTCAGTCAACCCCTATCTCTGTCGCTTCTAAATAATCGTTCACTATTCGCCCAACTGCTGACTATGATTTATCAGGATGATGTTGTTCGTCTATCACTAGTGATTTCACCCAAAGTAGTTATGATCAATGATTATGAGTACGAAGGTGGCTGATTAGTCCAATATGAGGCTGGCAAGTTTTTGAGCAGTGCAGACATCATATGGAAGCCGCAGTAAGTGTGGGATTAGCAGTACGATTCTTTCTAGTCTGCCTCCATTTCTCTGCCTGTGCAACCTCCGCTGTCTGGCAGGCCGATGCACCATGTCTGAGGGACGTACGCCGTCCAGAACGGTCTTGTGCAGCAGCCTCCCACGTCGCGGTGTTGATGCCAACAGAATTGGGAGACGTCTTGAGAGTGTCTTTACAGCGCTTTTTCTGTCCTCCGTGGGACCTCTTCCTTTACTGGAGCTCGCCATAAAATACTCTCTTTAAGAGGCGATATTCTAGCATGCGGGTTAGGTGACCAGACCAACGCAGCTGATAATTCTTCAGTATCGTATGGATGCTAGGCAGGTTTGCCTTATCAAGAACCACAGTATTTGGGATTTTATTTTGCCATTTGATTTTGAGCAGCTTTCTGAGACAGGTTATATGAAACTGATTCAACTTTTTAGCATGGCGCTGATACACAGTCCACGATTCTCAAGCGCAGAGCAGTACTGGGAAAATTACAGCTTCGTAAACCTTTAGCTTGGTCAGTAGGGAGATACCACTTCTGTTCCAGACACTGGTATAGCGTCTGCCGAAACTGCTGCTGGCTTTTGAGATTCTAACATTGATCTCGTCGTCGATGTTGACTCTCCAAGGATAGTCTTTATTTCATCATCATCATCAATTTCCACTTCTACAGTTGAGAGTTGTGAGGAGGAACAGTTTTTGATCCATTGCTTGACAGGGAGTATTCGCTATTGTCATTTAGTGTCGATGTAGAAGCTCTGTAATGTCATCAATCCATGTTCTACTAGGGCGGTCTCTTGCTTTCACTTGGATATTTTCATGCGTAGCGCCTGCGTTGGCAGTTGGTCTGGCTGCATTCTTGCTAAATGACCAAACCATTTGATCTTTTGTTTCTCAATGAATTTGCTGCATGGTTTTCTCCCTACAGTCTGTCTGGATTTATTTAGCTCTTGAAAATACTGTCCACTGCTTACACTAAATCAAATTGTCCTACGTATCCAGGCAAATAAGAAGCCGCCGTTGTCTAGCGACTAGACGCTTGCCTGTGAATCAGAAGGTCGTGGGTTCGGTTCCTGTTGGAGCCGGATTTTTTTTTCTTTCAAAAATCACCTTGGCTCATGGGTCGACCCAGCCTTGAATCTGTGCCCAGTACAGTCTTGGGAGGTAAAGGCGGTAGATGTGATGCTTACCACATAACCCACCAATGTTCTGTCTGGCTTATAAAATATAGGTCTAGCCCTATATACCCAATACACCTGAAAGGCGTAGAATAGGGACCTTTACCCAGGCAAATTAAATGTATAGATGCTGCAGCCTCTTCTGGTTTATCCACTAACTGTGTCTCGCATTAACAAAAGAAGCTCTGCCTAAAGTTTCAGTCTAATCGCTGTTGATCTGGGCGGGATCGCTCGCCTTGCGTTCAGTAGAAGCCTGTCACAAAACACAGCCTGACCTGGAAATGATTCCCCGTGGAATGCAGTACAAACCCTGGCTTCCCCCAACCTTAACGGCTTCCCAAGCCAAATAACCCGACCCTGTCTATCAGCGGGTCGAGTTCGAGTCACTGATAAGACTGTTCTAAATACACACAGGATAAAATATCCGGGCACGTTAGGTACACTTACTTACAAGCTTACAGGAGAGTACAGTGTGCGGAGAAATGGGGGCGGAGAGGTCACGTGATCTCCGTGTTGTGCTTGTGTGCATCTGTTTGTGTATGTGTTTGTGCGTAGGTGTATTGGTGTGTGTGCGTATGTGTGTGTGTTTATCCTGAATAACAGCGGCTGGCCGCTCGGCCACAGTGTCATCAGACGTGGGTTCGATTTCCCCCGGTAAGGTGAAGTAGTTTTTTAATGTGTGGAGGGGAGGGGAGCGTCAGCCCTAGCTATGCGGCCCTAAATTCTAAAGCTCACGACCACACT
>CAJHNH020004135.1:439431-471931 GCA_905116865.2 Candidula unifasciata
GCCCATTACCATATAAAGCACTAACAATAATAACAATAATAATAATAATAGTGGTAGAAGTAATATTAATAGTAGTTGTAGTGATGGTTAGGGTGGTGATGGTTAGGGTGGTGATGGTTAGGGTGGTGATGGTTAGGGTGGTGATGGTTAGGGTGGTGATGGTTAGGGTGGTGATGGTTAGGGTGGTGATGGTTAGGGTGGTAGTGATTAGGGTGGTGATGGTTAGGGTGGTGATGGTTAGGGCGGTGATAGTTAGGGCGGTGGTGGTTAGGGTGGTGATGGTAAGGGTGGTGATGGTTAGGGTTGTGGTGGTTAGGGTGGTGGTGGTTAGGTGGTGGTGGTTAGGGTGGTGGTGGTTAGGGTGGTGATGGTTAGGGTGGTGGTGGTTAGGGTGGTGATAGTTAGGGTGGTGGTTGTTAGGGTGGTAGTGGTGGTTAGGGTGGTGATGGTTAGGGTGGTGATGGTTAGGGTGGTGGTGGTTAGGGTGGTGATAGTTAGGGTGGTAGCGGTTAGGGTGGTGGTGGTGGTTAGGGTGGTGATGGTTAGGGTGGTGGTGGTTAGGGTGGTGATAGTTAGGGTGGTGATGCAAGATAAGGAGGATGAGGAAAAGGAAGAAGAAGAAGAAGAAGAAGAAGAAGAAGAAGAAGAAGAAGAAGAAGAAGAAGAAGAAGAAGAAGAAGAAGAAGAAGAAGAAGAAGAAGAAGAAGAAGAAGAAGAAGAAGAAGAAGAAGAAGAAGAAGAAGAAGAAGAAGAAGAAGAAGAAGAAGAAGAAAGAAGAAGAAGAAGAAGAAGAAGAAGAAGAAGAAGAAGAAGAAGAAGAAGACGACAACGACGACGACGACGACGACGAAGAAGAAGAAGAAGAAGAAGAAGAAGACAACGAAGAAGAAGAAGAAGAAGAAGAAGAAGAAGAAGAAGAAGAAGAAGAAGAAGAAGAAGAAGAAGAAGAAGAAGAAGAAGAAGAAGAAGAAGAAGAAGAAGAAGAAGAAGAAGAAGAAGAAGAAGAAGAAGAAGAAGAAGAAAAAGAAGAAGAAGAAGAAGAAGAAGAAGAAGAAGAAGAAGAAGAAGAAGAAGAAGAAGAAGAAGAATTTGAAGTGACATTTGAAGTTTTCTGTTGTTGTTCTGGCGGTGTGCAGCTCTGGCATTGCTTTCAGACATCCTTTATTTTGTCAGCGACACTGTAAAGGACAGTTGGTTTATTGAAGTACGTACTTGGGTTACTTAATAACATCAGATGTATTGAAGAATTAAATGTCGAATAGCCCAGGAAATGAAGAGCATTTTATGCAGTCTTTATTTGTGAGTACAGATGCGAACGAGAATTATTTAGAGCTGTGTAAATCCTATCCTGATATACGGAAATGAATCACGGGCAGTTGGAAAATAGGAAAAACTTATTTGGAAGCCGTGGAGATGTGGCTTTATAGACGAATTATGAGAATACCCTGGACAGATAAAAAGAATAATAAAGACGTCTTGAAAGAAACTGACTCACGAAGAGAATTGATTGCCCATTTAAGAAAGAAACAGTCTTCATTTTTTGGTCATGTGATGAAAAGGGAAAAACTGGAGTACATCAGGACAGTAGGAAAGTTGGAGGGAAGGAGAGGCAGAGGGAGACCGAGCGAACAGATGCTGGACAGTTCGACATCATGACATGGAAGATCATCTGTGTCAGAGTTGACTAAAAGTACACGAGATAAAAGGTTGTGGATAGACATGACTATCAACGCCATACCGCATGGCCTTTAGGAAGAAGACTGTAATATTGATAAAGCATTATTTAAACAAGTTCAAAACTTGAAATACTCGGGGAACATCTCTACACATGATGACAGAATAGACAGATATATTGAAACCAACAATGTCACGTATCAACTGACCCCGATTTTTGAAACATTCGTTTACCCAAGTAGAGATAAAGAGGCAAATTATAAATTCAGTCTTCATAACAACCTTGTGCTATCAGTGTCAGACTTGGACATCGGCTAAAGAACACGAAAGAAAACCAACCACCTGCGAAATAAAAAGTTGGAGAAGGGCTGTGGACAAAACTAGAAGAGATCAGTAAGAAACGAAGACACTAAAAGAACTCACCCGTGTGGGTTCCGGGGCCCCATTGTGGGGAAAACAAGAATAGACCCACTGCCTCCCCAAAAGCATGTCGTAAGAGACGACTAATTGGGGAGCTTCCTTTGAAGTCGGAGTGCATCTGCCGGAGAGGCAAGGAACCAACAGTCTGTATTCAAGAGAATGAGATCTGTAAAACTGATGCACACGCAACACTCAGGTTCTGGAGCAGGACTGCAGTTCAGTAGTGGACGAGCAACCAGAACCTTCCGCCAGAGTTTACAGCTGGTGAACGCGAAGAAGAAGAAGAAGACTAAAAGAACTGTTGCAACAACACCTACAATTATATTTTCTGAAAAACAAAAACCTGAAATGGTTTGGTCATTAAATGAGAATGAATCCAATGATGCGACAACGAGAACATACAATATGCAAGTAGAAACATCAAGAGGTTGTCTCAGTCTTAGCCGAGGTTTAACTTCACTGCAGTCGAGTCGCCCCATACTTGCTCTCTTCCTCTGTCAGTTAAAATTAAATGAAAGGCCACTATTTGCCCATTTGAAAAGCTGGTCAACAAACTGTTGTCACGGCACAATCCGGAAATAAGCGCAGGCAGTATATGCATATGGCAGTTGCTAGAGGCGCCAAAACCAACAGTCGCAACCAGAAAAGCAGTTTGTCGTCGATAGAAGTACTCGGTCACAATAAGTTGGCTATATACAAGTAGTTAGGTAGGTTAATGTTAGGTCGAATCAGCTGCTAAAGGTGCTAAAAGTGCTGAAGGTGCTTAAGGGCGCTGCGGGCGCTGCGTGGTGCTACCGCCTGCGGCAACCTGGAATGCCTGGCGCCATCTGGTGCTGACTGAAATGACTGCCTGGAATGCCTATTTCTGTCAGCAATGGCCTGCCTCGTCATCTCATGAGCATTTGTCAATGGGAAATATATTGGACATATGATGCTAAACTTGTATTTATTGTTTAAAAAAAAAAAAAAAACAGGAAGCTTTGAGGTCAGGTGCTGGTGTGTCAGCTGAGGGGATTTATGGGTCATCGAGGAGTCTCAAAGCATGATACAATAGGATAATTATGGCAAAGCAAACGAGTGTGGTATCTCGGGATTAACTGCCGCTGACTCCTGGTTTTAGCGATAGCTAGGCTGCGATATGGGAATGGTCTGATATATGGGTTGACAAGCATGCCGTAGGTGTATTATTATTGCTAGCATATGTTGGTTGTGCTTTTTTTAATGGTCAAGTGGTGTGGTCGCGCCTCTCGACTGCTAAGTTATGGTCGGATATATGGTTGGTTATGCATTCCGTAGTTGTCTGCCAATAGTTGGTGTATTATGATTGTATGAAGTGCCATGGAAGTTGCAAGTGGCGCGGGTGTCAGGTTGATGTGCGTGTCAGGGGTGGTTCAGAAGCAGCAGGTGGTGTGGTGTCGCGGGTTGGTGTGGGTAGCGCGGCGGGGTTTGGCGCGTAGCATTGTGTGGGTGCCACAAGGTGGTTCAGCAGGTAGCCCAGTGTTATGTGGGTAGTGCGTGGTGGTTCAGTGGGTAGAGCGGACGTGGTGCGGACACAAATGAAAGATTGTGACAAAGGGGTGTGTGTAGTGTCTGGGTATGGCTATCAGAGGTGATTTTTAAACCAAACCAAAGCGACTTTCCTCTGAATTGTGACCCCCCATACTATGTCCTGATTACTTTTGTCCAAGTGCGGATAAGTAAAATTCCACAATAGACTTAAGACGTTTTTGTCCACCCGGTGAGTTTAATCCCCCACCCACTTAGTCTTGGTCAGAGATGTCCCATTTTTTACAGACAAGGCGACTAATTTGCCATCAGTCTGTCAGTAACCAGCAATCAGATCGACTATTTCCTGTCCTCCGACTTTCAGTGTTATTATTAACCCACTAGTTGATCACCTCCCAACTTACCAGCTATGTTCTACAAAGTAACACATTTTTTTCTCCTTTAAAATCACCCTCTTGATAACTTGTGCTCAAAGCATGATACAATAGAATAACTATGGCAAAGCGAACGAGTGTGGTATCTCGGGATTAAGTGCCGGTGACTCCTGGTTTTAACAGGCACTGCAGCCAGCATATCTTTCAATGACCAGAGGTTATCTTAAAAAGTGATTTACTTTAGTCACTAACTACCATGCTGCAATTTTACTAACTGTTGGTTTCGCACTCCAGGGCAATCGTCTTCATACCAGCCATCGGGAAGCATTTTCTGGGCAGCAACTTCAACTGTTCTTCTCTAACTACCCAGATCCCAGTTTAACGACTATTTTTTACAAATGACAGTGCCAACGTTGACATGTTGCTGTATATGCAAATGTTGAAAAGTTGTCTATTGGATATTTAGACACGAAATCATAAGTAGGTTGTGACTTTCTTTTTTTTATTTGTTCTTATTAACAGTATTTTGAATTTTTCTGTTTGCTTTCCTCCTTTTAATCACATTTTATTATGTCAGGGAAAGGTGAAGGGGCATGAGAGGTCTTGTCATACGCAGAAGAAAAGGATGGAGGGGGAGGGGGTGGGGCGCCACTTGAAAAAAATTGGAGATCACTGCTTAACACATATATGGAACTAAAAGAACTAATTAAAAAAAGGTCACACTGCAGCCTGTCTCGACTTATTCCCCCTTTCTTCCATTCAATTTCCTGTCGACTGCAGGTGGCGTCTGCATTAAGCTATTAATCGTTTTCTTAGCCAAGTCACAGCAAGTCCACGACCGCTTGGCTGAATCCACATTATGCCAAGCAGTGGGAAAGGCACCAGTGTGATTGCTTTATTGTGCTTATCCAATGGCATAAATGTGAAACTACTCATTCATTTACTGCAGTGGTTTCATAACTTCTGTCTCTCTAAGTCTGCAGCAAGGGTGGCACCGTAAGAAGAACATTGGAGGGAAAAAAAGGGGAAGGGAGGAGGGGCGGTATAGAAGGGAGCTTGTCCCCTTACACACTGAAAGGGGAGCCGTCAAGGGACTTAATCTTGTTGTTTAAGTGCGTAATAATAATAATTCGTGTTCTCTTTATTATGTGCTAAATGGCAAAAAATACAATAACAATATAATAAGAGAATTTAATAATAACTTGATCGTCCATCTAAAAAACTATGGGGGGGGGGCGGGGAGAGGAGCTCTGCCCCCCTAATAATTGTGTAAGCGGGATATGGTGCTAAGAGGTCCCTTTTAATCATCCATATAGTGTGGCTGCTGCATCGGAGGACGGAGCACGCATGGGAATGTGCAGTGAAATCGATTGTGGTAACATAACATTATAGAAATTCTCTCTACAAGTATTTGTTTATACATTTAATTGCGTTTCATTTCAAGAATATTATGATATTTATTTCACAATCAACACATTATTGTTATTGTGTTGTGAGAGAAATAAATTTAAAGTCCCACTTTCCTTGCATAAATACTTTGTCTGGACGTATGTGAAAAAAAAAAAACCTATTATTTCACCATCCTAAATTGTGTATTGCATTAGGATTTATTCCAGCATATAGAAACCTACTCACTGAATTCTCTTTACTTGACTACCCTAGTCTGTTTCACGTGCACGTACAAGTGCCTAACGTTTCTCACCCCTACAGTACTTTATGACCCAGCCTTGAATGGGTACCAGGTGCAGTGTTGGGAAGTCAAGGCAGCCATCGTGATGCTAACCACAGCAGCCACCAAGTGTCGATTTGTTTCTAAAATATAGTCTAGCCTTTGCCCGAGCGGGTTCTGGTGTCCCTTTATAAGGGAAAACAAGAAAATACCCACTGCCTGCCCCAAAATCAGGCTAATTGGGAGCTTCCTTCCAAGTCGGAGTACATCTGCCTGAAAGACAAGGAACCAACAGTCTACATGCAAGTGAGTCAAACCTGGGAAAAGGATCTGCACGCAACATTTAGTTTCTAGAACAGGACTAAAGTCCAGAAGTGAATGAACAACCAGAACCTTCAGCCGGTGAACGCGAGGAATAAGAAGAAGAAGAAGAAGAAGAAGAAGAAGAAGAAGAAGAAGAAGAAGAAGAAGAAGAAGAAGAAGAGAGGTCTAGCCCTATATGCCCTGTATGTTCCTTTACTAAACTTTACAGTACTTTCCACCATAAGAACTTTCCTGACATTCTTGCATGTCCGGAGACGAGAGAAATGTTTCAGCCTCCCACTTGGGTACACAGCAGACATCCCGTGCGGTTGTTAAGGCGTGGCGCTGTTTCATCTCATCTCCTATCAGAGTTTTCTCACGTAGTTAAACAAACATCATCGTTTACACGAGGCAGGCTCGTATCAGCAATTGCTAGCACGAAACATGACGAATGTTTCCTTTCCCTTCGTCGCCTGTTTATTTATTTTAAGTATCATCTTTGCATCTTTATTAAAACATGCAACATGTGCATGTTAAATAAGGAGGAGTTGCAGCTGGCCAAAAAGTTAGATAGCTATCATTTAGGAAACCCGGGTTCGAATACTGGAAACGCGATTAGAGTTTGTGGACTGAGAGAAGAGGACCCCTTTCTTCACCTTCAAGCTATCAGCACCTAGTGGTTGACGTCGTCAACATCACACCGGCCGCTTTTACGTCCCAGGACTTTACCTGGTACCCATTCAAGGCTGGGTCGACCTGGGGCCAAGGGTATTTAAAAAAAACCCAGAAAAATACTCAAGCTCCGTTCGGATTCGAACCCACGACCTTGAGACCAGTAGGCGAGAGTCTAGCCATGACCGGCTCCAGCTAACAGGCCGTGCTGCTGACGTCACTGGGTCGGGCTAACGCACCGGTTGATAAACTGGGTGCTGAGGCACGCTGGGGTACCGTGGGTGTATTCCAGGGGTGCCATGGCAATAATCAAAAAAGGTCGACTAAAACTGAGAAAATTATGAAAGAAGTCATGTCGATACTTAAAAGTTAAAATGTAAGTTGTCTCCCCTCGCCCCTGTCGAAAATAGTTTATTTCTTGTTTGAGAACCGCTGCGTTAACGCATCGTTAGCCCGACCCGGTGACGTCAGCAGCACGGCCCGTCAGCTGGAACCGGTCGAGGTCTAGCCTCTGTCAAATCACAGCGGCTCTTCAACCTATTGTTATTTAAAACAAATACATTGCTCTAAAACCCTGACCTGTACAGTTTGTGGCGACTGTACCAACCCCACGGCCCTAATTCCTAACTGGAAAAAGTCTGCTATCCTACACCGGATAACTGATTAATACAAATTGAAAAGATAGTTTTGTTAAAGGCTGTGAAGGCGATGAAGCCTTGAGGCCCGACGTCTGCCGATGTTTCCTTACGTTTTGATTCAGACTCCAGTTTTCCCCGTGATAGTTCCAGGGCCCCAGTTTGAGGGAAAAGAGAAGAGACCCACTGCCTCCTAACAAGCATGCCGTAAAAGGCAACTAACTAAAGTGTTTTCTTCCTAGTCGGAGTGCATCTGCCTGAGAGGCAGGGAACCAAGAGTCTGCATATAAAAAAGTCATATCTCTAAAATATATGTGCACATGAAACTCCAGTTCTGGAAGGAGACTAGAGTCCAGGAAGTGGACGAACAACCAGAACATTCCAAAGAGTTTACAGCCAGTAAAGGTCAAAAAGATTCCACTTTGTGGACAATTTTGACAAAGCTGGAAGTTCACTTGTGGTATATCATTGTGTTGTTGGACACAAATGTTGGACAGACAGTACTGAACTTGTGAAGAAACAGAAGATAGAGGATAGCTTGTGTTTTTTTTTTTTTTTTCGAAGAGTGCAGAGATAATCATGGGTAGAGCAGACAACAGGCAATGAGCTACTGGGATCAATGAATGAATAAATGAATAAATGAATGAATTGAAATCACCACACTTTGGACATTCCCACATGTGCTCCGTCCCCTTCTTCAGTATCCAACGAAAAGTTGGCATGATAATAGTCAAGTTACTGAGATTTAAGCACCAAATATACGCAACAGAGGAAACTTCAGCGGCATAAACCCAGACACATTTTTATAATGAACAAAGAATTACAAGGCTAAACCTAAAGGTTAAATGTTAATGTCGGGAGGATCGACTTCAATGGATCGGTTTTTATACAATGGCTTGGTTTCTCTCCATCGAACGGCTGGCCGCCTGTCGAGCGTGCTGCACAGAGCACGAACTGCGTAGCTCCGGTAACGATCCCCAGAAATATACTTAAAAATTGCACTCGTGAACTGAACGCACTGTCGGGAAACGAGAGCACCACCTTCATAAACGGCTTGAGCACTTTGTCACTAAAGGGGCAAGTTTGAAAGAAAATAACATAACACACCAAGACCACACTTGAGACCTTGCAAAAGCCGGTTCAGCCACGTCAAAATAATATATATATATATATATATATATATATATATATATATATATATATATATATATATATATATATATATATATTGATCATCAACGACCAAATGCGTTCTATCCAAGTATTTGTCTTGCCTCCCTAGTGTGGTTAGCTCTACATAGGCATGTCGCTTTCATTGGTGTATCACTCCACAAGACGAAGAAGCAATGCTGATGCACTGATGAATGAGAGACAGTAGAGACCTAACCCGCAAAAAGACCAGCTAACCCGCACAAAGACCAGCTAACCCGCACAAAGACCAGCTAACCCGCACAAAGACCAGCTAACCCGCACAAAGACCATGTTGGATATTTAAAAATCACCTAACTTCCCCCATTTAACAGCTCACTGATGATACAATTTGCTAAAGGCTGAACAATGAGCAAGGACAATACAGGTCGTAGACGGGTGAACAAGGAACACAGACAATACTAATTGTAAAAGGGTGGACAAGGAACACAGACAATACTAGTTGTAAAAGGGTGAACAAGGAACACAGACAATACTAGTGGTAAAAGGGTGAACAAGGAACACAGACAATACTAGTTGTAAAAGGGTGAACAAGGAACACAGACAATACTAATTGTAGAAGGGTGGACAAGGAACACAGACAATACTAATTGTAGAAGGGTGGACAAGGAACACAGACAATACTAATTGTAGAAGGGTGGACAAGAAACACAGACAATACTAATTGTAGAAGGGTGGACAAGAAACACAGACAATACTAATTGTAGAAGGGTGGACAAGAAACACAGACAATACTAGTGGTAAAAGGGTGGACAAGGAACACAGACAATACTAATCGTAGAAGGGTGAACAAGGAACACAGACAATACTAGTTGTAAAAGGGTGGACAAGGAACACAGACAATACTAATTGTAGAAGGGTGAACAAGGAACACAGACAATACTAGTTGTAAAAGGGTGAACAAGGAACACAGACAATACTAGTTGTAAAAGGGTGAACAAGGAACACAGACAATACTAGTTGTAAAAGGGTGAACAAGGAACACAGACAATACTAGTTGTAAAAGGGTGAACAAGGAACACAGACAATACTAGTTGTAAAAGGGTGAACAAGGAACACAGACAATACTAATTGTAGAAGGGTGGACAAGGAACACAGACAATACTAATTGTAGAAGGGTGGACAAGGAACACAGACAATACTAATTGTAGAAGGGTGGACAAGAAACACAGACAATACTAATTGTAGAAGGGTGGACAAGAAACACAGACAATACTAATTGTAGAAGGGTGGACAAGAAACACAGACAATACTAGTGGTAAAAGGGTGGACAAGGAACACAGACAATACTAGTTGTAAAAGGGTGAACAAGGAACACAGACAATACTAGTTGTAAAAGGGTGAACAAGGAACACAGACAATACTAGTTGTAAAAGGGTGAACAAGGAACACAGACAATACTAATTGTAAAAGGGTGGACAAGGAACACAGACAATACTAGTGGTAAAAGTGTGAACAAGGAACACAGACAATACTAGTTGTAAAAGGGTGAACAAGGAACACAGACAATACTAGTTGTAAAAGGGTGAACAAGGAACACAGACAATACTAGTTGTAAAAGGGTGAACAAGGAACACAGACAATACTAGTTGTAAAAGGGTGGACAAGGAACACAGACAATACTAGTTGTAAAAGGGTGGACAAGGAACACAGACAATACTAGTTGTAAAAGGGTGGACAAGGAACACAGACAATACTAGTTGTAAAAGGGTGAACAAGGAACACAGACAATACTAATTGTAGAAGGGTGGACAAGGAACACAGACAATACTAGTTGTAAAAGGGTGGACAAGGAACACAGACAATACTAGTTGTAAAAGGGTGAACAAGGAACACAGACAATACTAGTTGTAAAAGGGTGAACAAGGAACACAGACAATACTAGTTGTAAAAGGGTGAACAAGGAACACAGACAATACTAATTGTAAAAGGGTGAACAAGGAACACAGACAATACTAGTGGTAAAAGTGTGAACAAGGAACACAGACAATACTAGTTGTAAAAGGGTGAACAAGGAACACAGACAATACTAATTGTAGAAGGGTGGACAAGGAACACAGACAATACTAATTGTAGAAGGGTGGACAAGGAACACAGACAATACTAATTGTAGAAGGGTGGACAAGAAACACAGACAATACTAATTGTAGAAGGGTGGACAAGAAACACAGACAATACTATTTGTAGAAGGGTGGACAAAAAACACAGACAATACTAGTGGTAAAAGGGTGGACAAGGAACACAGACAATACTAATCGTAGAAGGGTGAACAAGGAACACAGACAATACTAGTTGTAAAAGGGTGGACAAGGAACACAGACAATACTAATTGTAGAAGGGTGAACAAGGAACACAGACAATACTAGTTGTAAAAGGGTGAACAAGGAACACAGACAATACTAGTTGTAAAAGGGTGAACAAGGAACACAGACAATACTAGTTGTAAAAGGGTGAACAAGGAACACAGACAATACTAGTTGTAAAAGGGTGAACAAGGAACACAGACAATACTAGTTGTAAAAGGGTGAACAAGGAACACAGACAATACTAATTGTAGAAGGGTGGACAAGGAACACAGACAATACTAATTGTAGAAGGGTGAACAAGGAACACAGACAATACTAATTGTAGAAGGGTGGACAAGGAACACAGACAATACTAATTGTAGAAGGGTGAACAAGGAACACAGACAATACTAATTGTAGAAGGGTGGACAAGGAACACAGACAATACTAATTGTAGAAGGGTGAACAAGGAACACAGACAATACTAATTGTAGAAGGGTGGACAAGGAACACAGACAATACTAATTGTAGAAGGGTGGACAAGGAACACAGACAATACTAATTGTAGAAGGGTGGACAAGAAACACAGACAATACTAGTTGTAGAAGGGTGGACAAGAAACACAGACAATACTAATTGTAGAAGGGTGGACAAGAAAAACAGACAATACTAGTGGTAAAAGGGTGGACAAGGAACACAGACAATACTAATCGTAGAAGGGTGAACAAGGAACACAGACAATACTAATTGTAGAAGGGTGGACAAGGAACACAGACAATACTAATTGTAGAAGGGTGGACAAGAAACACAGACAATACTAATTGTAGAAGGGTGGACAAGAAACACAGACAATACTAATTGTAGAAGGGTGGACAAGAAACACAGACAATACTAGTGGTAAAAGGGTGGACAAGGAACACAGACAATACTAATCGTAGAAGGGTGAACAAGGAACACAGACAATACTAGTTGTAAAAGGGTGGACAAGGAACACAGACAATACTAGTTGTAAAAGGGTGGACAAGGAACACAGACAATACTAGTTGTAAAAGGGTGGACAAGGAACACAGACAATACTAGTTGTAAAAGGGTGAACAAGGAACACAGACAATACTAATTGTAGAAGGGTGGACAAGGAACACAGACAATACTAGTTGTGAAAGGGTGGACAAGGAACACAGACAATACTAATTGTAGAAGGGTGGACAAGGAACACAGACAATACTAATTGTAGAAGGGTGGACAAGAAACACAGACAATACTAATTGTAGAAGGGTGGACAAGAAACACAGACAATACTAATTGTAGAAGGGTGGACAAGAAACACAGACAATACTAATTGTAGAAGGGTGAACAAGGAACACAGACAATACTAATTGTAGAAGGGTGGACAAGGAACACAGACAATACTAATTGTAGAAGGGTGAACAAGGAACACGGACAATACTAATTGTAGAAGGGTGGACAAGGAACACAGACAATACTAATTGTAGAAGGGTGGACAAGAAACACAGACAATACTAATTGTAAAAGGGTGGACAAGGAACACAGACAATACTAATTGTAGAAGGGTGGACAAGAAACACAGACAATACTAGTTGTAGAAGGGTGGACAAGAAACACAGACAATACTAGTTGTAGAAGGGTGGACAAGAAACACAGACAATACTAATTGTAGAAGGGTGGACAAGAAACACAGACAATACTAATTGTAGAAGGGTGGACAAGAAACACAGACAATACTAGTTGTAGAAGGGTGGACAAGAAACACAGACAATACTAATTGTAGAAGGGTGGACAAGAAACACAGACAATACTAATTGTAGAAGGGTGGACAAGAAACACAGACAATACTAGTTGTAGAAAGGTGGACAAGAAACACAGACAATACTAGTTGTAGAAGGGTGGACAAGAAACACAGACAATACTAATTGTAGAAGGGTGGACAAGAAACACAGACAATACTAGTTGTAGAAGGGTGGACAAGAAACACAGACAATACTAATTGTAGAATGATAAGTATAGAAAAAAAAGACAATACCAATCGTAAAAGGGCGAACACAGAACATGCACAATACCAATCCCTGAAGGGCAATATCAGACGTAGAATGGCGAAAAAAGTACACAGACAATATCATTTATAAAAGGATTAACATAGAAAAAGAATAAAACCAAGCGTACTTACATGCATCTGAAACTTGAAGCACTATAAAACACGAGCTTGCTTGATGTTGTTTGTTTGTAAAGTGTTTAGTAAAATATTTGTTCCTGAAAAGCAGATAATAGTAAATAAATAATCACATCGTAGAGACAATGTTAGCAAGTTCGACAACAGAAATTGTAGACGCGGAGAGTCCACATTTAAATTATATTTTCATTGACCACCCAGAACTAAAGCTTACTTCAGTGTAGTACGTGATGTAGCCGGTAAACTGTAGCTTACTGCAGTGTAGTGCGTGATGTAGCTGGTAAACTGTAGCTTACTTCAGTGTAGTACGTGATGTAGCCAGTAAACTGTAGCTTACTGCAGTGTAGTACGTGATGTAGCCAGTAAACTGTAGCTTACTGCAGTGTAGTACGTGATGTAGCCAGTAAACTGTAGCTTACTGCAGTGTAGTACGTGATGTAGCCAGTAAACTGTAGCTTACTGCAGTGTAGTACGTGATGTAGCCGGTAAACTGTAGCTTACTGCAGTGTAGTACGTGATGTAGCCAGTAAACTGTAGCTTACTGCAGTGTAGTACGTGATGTAGCCAGTAAACTGTAGCTTACTGCAGTGTAGTACGTGATGTAGCTGGTAAACTGTAGCTTACTGCAGTGTAGTACGTGATGTAGCCAGTAAACTGTAGCTTACTGCAGTGTAGTACGTGATGTAGCTGGTAAACTGTAGCTTACTCCCGTGTAGTATGTGATGTAGCCGGTAAACTGTAGCTTACTGCAGTGTAGTACGTGATGTAGCTGGTAAACTGTAGCTTACTGCAGTGTAGTACGTGATGTAGCTGGTAAACTGTAGCTTACTGCAGTGTAGTGCGTGATGTAGCCGGTAAACTGTAGCTTACTGCAGTGTAGTACGTGATCTAGCCGGTAAACTGTAGCTTACTGCAGTGTAGTACGTGATGTAGCCAGTAAACTGTAGCTTACTGCAGTGTAGTACGTGATGTAGCCGGTAAACTGTAGCTTACTGCAGTGTAGTGCGTGATGTAGCCGGTAAACTGTAGCTTACTGCAGTGTAGTACGTGATGTAGCCGGTAAACTGTAGCTTACTGCAGTGTAGTACGTGATGTAGCTGGTAAACTGTAGCTTACTGCAGTGTAGTACGTGATGTAGCCAGTAAACTGTAGCTTACTGCAGTGTAGTGCGTGATGTAGCCAGTAAACTGTAGCTTAACTGCAGTGTAGTACGTGATGTAGCTGGTAAACTGTAGCTTACTGCAGTGTAGTACGTGATGTAGCTGGTAAACTGTAGCTTACTGCAGTGTAGTGCGTGATGTAGCCGGTAAACTGTAGCTTACTGCAGTGCAGTACGTGATGTAGCCGGTAAACTGTAGCTTACTCCCGTGTAGTATGTGATGTAGCCGGTAAACTGTAGCTTACTGCAGTGTAGTACGTGATGTAGCTGGTAAACTGTAGCTTACTGCAGTGTAGTACGTGATGTAGCTGGTAAACTGTAGCTTACTGCAGTGTAGTACGTGATGTAGCCGGTAAACTGTAGCTTACTGCAGTGTAGTACGTGATGTAGCTGGTAAACTGTAGCTTACTGCAGTGTAGTACGTGATGTAGCCGGTAAACTGTAGCTTACTGCAGTGTAGTACGTGATGTAGCCGGTAAACTGTAGCTTACTGCAGTGTAGTGCGTGATGTAGCCGGTAAACTGTAGCTTACTGCAGTGTAGTACATGATGTAGCTGGCAAACTGTAGCTTACTGCAGTGTAGTACGTGATGTAGCCGGTAAACTGTAGCTTACTGCAGTGTAGTACGTGATGTAGCTGGTAAACTGTAGCTTACTGCAGTGTAGTACGTGATGTAGTCGGTAAACTGTAGCTTACTGCAGTGTAGTACGTGATGTAGTCGGTAAACTATAGCTTACTCCAGTGCAGTACGTGATGTAGATGGCAGAGTTCGTTCTTCGCGTTCACCAGCTGTAAACTCCGGCGGAAAGTTCTGGTGGTGAATCTACTTCTAGACTTTAGTCTTTTCCCAGAACTTAAGGTTTGCGTGCACATCCGTTTTGCAGATCTGATTTATTTGTATGTAGACTGTTTGTTGCTCGCCTCTCAGGCAGTTGTACTCCAACTTCGAAGGAAACCCCATAATTAGTCAACTCTTACGACATTCTTGTTGGTTGCAATGACTCTTTTCTCACTTCCCCTAAATGGGGCCCTAGAACTTACGTGGGGGAGAGTACCTAAAACAAAACCACTTAGTAGGTTGAACAAGGTATCATGGATTTGTCATGTTGGACTGAAGAAGCGGCTTAACGGGGCGCTCAAGTGTCAGACTTCCAGAAAGCATACCAAAGTGTCAACATGAGTCAGCCAGTCAATAAATCAGCAAGTCAGTTAGTCAGTTAACCAGTCACTTATCCAATAAGTCAGTTATTTAGCCTGCATGTCAGTCAGCATTCCAGTCAGCCAGCAAGTCATTCAGACAGTAAAGCAGTTTATAAGTTAGTCAACCTGTCAGACAGTCATTCCACCCGCAAATCAGTGGGCCAGCAAGTCAGTCATTCAGTCACACAGTATGGCAGCCAGCCTGTTAGTCAGCCGGTCAGTCAATCAGTCAGCCACCTAGTAAGTAAACTTGCAAGTCAGCCAGGCAGTCTGCAGCCAGCCAGCCAGTCATCAGCCATCCAGCCAGTCAGTCTTTAGCCAACCAGTCAGTCTTTAGCCAGCCAGCCAGTCATCAGCCAACCAGCCAGTCGTCAGCCAGCAAGCCAGTCAGTCTTTAGCCAGCCAGCCAGTCATCTGCCAGCCAGCCAGCCAGTCATCAGCCAGCCAGTCATCAGCCAGCGAGCCAGTTATCAGCCAGCCAGTCATCAGCCAGCGAGCCAGTCAGTCTTTAGCCAGCCAGCTAGTCATCACCCAACCAGCCAGTCATCAGCCAGCCAGTCATCAGCCAGCCAGCCAGCCAGCCAGTCATCAGCCAGCCAGCCAGTCATCAGCCAGCCAGCCAGTCATCAGCCAGCCAGTCATCAGCCAGCCAGTTAGTCATCAGCCAGCCAGCCAGCCAGCCAGTCTTCAGCCAGCCAGCCAGTCATCAGCCAGCCAGCCAGTCATCAGCCAGCCAGCCAGCCAGTCATCACCCAACCAGCCAGTCATCAGCCAGCCAGCCAGCCAGCCAGCCAGTCATCAGCCAGCCAGCCAGCCATCAGCCAGCCAGCTAGCCAGTCATCAGCAAGCCAGCCAGCCAGTCATCAGCCAGCGAGCCAGTCAGTCTTCAGCCAGCCAGCCAGCCAGTCATCATCCAGCCAGCCAGTCAGTCTTTAGCCAGCCAGTCATCAGCCAGCCAGCCATCAGCCAGCCAGTCATCAGCCAGCCAGCCAGTCATTAGCCAGCCAGCCAGTCATCAGCCAGCCAGTCATCAGCCAGTAAGCCAGTCATCAGCCAGCCAGTCATCAGCCAGCGAGCCAGTTATCAGCCAGCCAGTCATCAGCCAGCGAGCCAGTCAGTCTTTAGCCAGCCAGCTAGTCATCACCCAACCAGCCAGTCATCAGCCAGCCAGTCATCAGCCAGCCAGCCAGCCAGTCATCAGCCAGCCAGCCAGTCATCAGCCAGCCAGCCAGTCATCAGCCAGCCAGTTAGTCATCAGCCAGCCAGCCAGCCAGCCAGTCTTCAGCCAGCCAGCCAGTCATCAGCCAGCCAGCCAGTCATCAGCCAGCCAGCCAGCCAGTCATCACCCAACCAGCCAGTCATCAGCCAGCCAGCCAGCCAGTCATCAGCCAGCCAGCCAGCCATCAGCCAGCCAGCCAGCCAGTCATCAGCAAGCCAGCCAGCCAGTCATAAGCCAGCGAGCCAGTCAGTCTTTAGCCAGCCAGTCATAAGCCAGCGAGCCAGTCAGTCTTTAGCTAGCCAGCCAGCCAGTCATCACCCAACCAGCCAGTCATCAGCCAGCGAGCCAGTCAGTCTTCAGCCAGCCAGTCATCAGCCAGTAAGCCAGTCATCAGCCAGCCAGCCAGTCATCAACCATCTAGCCAGCCAGCCATCAGCCAGCCAACCAGCCATGAGCCTTCCATGTCAGTTATTCAGTAAGTCAATCAGCCAAGCATTCAGTCAGCCAGTCATCATCCAGCCAGCCAGTCAGTCTTTAGCCAGCCAGTCATCAGCCAGCGAGCCATCAGCCAGCCAGTCATCAGCCAGCCAGCCAGTCATTAGCCAGCCAGCCAGTCATCAGCCAGCCAGTCATCAGCCAGTAAGCCAGTCATCAGCCAGCCAGCCAGTCATCAACCATCTAGCCAGCCAGCCATCAGCCAGCCAACCAGCCATGAGCCTTCCATGTCAGTTATTCAGTAAGTCAATCAGCCAAGCATTCAGTCAGCCAGTCAATCAGTCAATCAGCCAAGCATTCAGTCAGCTAGTCAATCAGCCAAGCATTCAGTCAGCCAGACAATCAGCCAAGCCTTCAGTCAATCAGTCAATCAGCCAAGCATCCAGTCAACCAGTCAATCAGCCAAGCATTCAGTCAGCAAGTCAGCCAGTCAATCATCCAAGCATTCAGTCAGCCAGTCAGCCAGTCAATCAGCCAAGCATTCAGTCAGCCAGTCAGCCAGTCAATCAGCCAAGCATTCAGTCAGCCAGTCAGCCAGTCAATCAGCCAAGCATTCAGTCAGCCAGTCAGTCCAACATGGGTCATATACAGGAAGGTGTGCTTTAGATCTTTACCAGTGGTGACAAATATATTTTTTTACTAGTCTGAAAATCTGATCGGTCACAAATAAATAATTTTGCCTCAACAGTTGACTGGTCACAAACAGATACACTTGGCTGGCACAAGCAAATTTCATTACTAACCTCAGAGCTTTAATGGTCAAATAAACATGACTGACCACACACAGATCACTTTACTGGCCCCAAAAGTGGTTCGGTCACAAACATATAAACTTGACTGACCACACATAAATTACTTTACTGGCTACAAAAGTTGTTCGGTCATAAACATATAAACATAACTGATCACACATAGATTACTTTACTGGTCCCAAAAGTTGTTCGGTCACAAACATATAAACTTTACTGACCACACATAGATTACTTTACTGGTCCCAAAAGTTATTCGGTCACAAACATATAAACTTGACTGATCACACATAGATTACTTTACTGGCCCCAAAAGTTGTTCCGTCACAAACATATAAACTTGACTGACCACACACAGATTACTTTACTGGCCCCAAAAGTTGTTCGGTCACAAACATATAAACTTGACTGATCGATCACACATAGATTACTAGCCCAAAGTCTTGATTAGTTACAAACAGACAATGTTGGCTGATCACAAAGAGATGCTTTCAAAGGATCTAAATTTGATTGGTCACAAACATATAACTGGACTAATCACACTCAGATTCCAGCCTCAAATCCTGAAGGGCCTTAAACAAAGAGATTTGACTGGTCACAAACTAAGGATAAAGAGTTTGATGTAAAAAAAAAAAAAAGATCAGCGCGCCCAAAAGACAGACCACATTTAAAAAAAGCTCTCGCATATTTCAGCCGAGGAAAGATCGACAAGCCTCCTAGTTCGTGTCGACATCTGTGCAACGGTAGCAGAATCGACTCGGCTGATGAGCAGGAAAGGAATGTTAAGAATGTGGAAAGTCGCGGTTGTGACAGAGTTCAGCGTGCCAACCTTGCAAAACTATTTGAATTACGTCATAAACTACGATCGTTTGTTCAGAATTATGTCGCTATCATTTACGAAGCACGTATCACAGTATGGTATTTATATACGAAAACCGCACCACGTTTTACAACCTGTTTTTCCCGTGTGGGTTCGGTGACGCCCTTGCGGGGGAAACAAGAACAGACCCTCTGCATGTCGTAAGAGTCGACTAATTGGAAGCTTCCTTTGAAGTCGGCGTGCATCTGTCGGAGTAGTTTCCAACTTTGAAATGCACATTGTTATTTAATAATATACATAAATAAATTACCGCGGGATCGTTGAAGCCATAGAGACAACATGATTAATACAATCAGCTGTGTTGTGTTGAGATGATTCAAGAACCGATATTACAGCGCTCGGCGCATTCTCATAAGCGTTCCGTCCCCATCTTTAGCAGCCAACGTAGAGCTCCAGTACTGATAGTGGTAGTAGCAGTCTGGTTATATGTCCGCCTTGCCTTCCCTCTGAGCGTCGAGTAGTGGCCAGACCCCTGGTCACTCCTCGCTGCATCTCTCTAACCAGACTGTGATGATTAATTTTCTATTCTCAAAAAAAAAAAAAAAAAAAAAATTAGCTAACATGTAATGATTTGCACACATAGAAGGACGTCAAGTTAGGAGGACATGCTGAACAACATATCAGGAAAGGCTAATCTGTACAACTTATGCCCCGAGAAGTCAGATGTATTGGTTAAAAGGCGCCAATATCGCAGCCATGTTGAAAATGGGCAAAGTGAGTTTACGTGCATTCGGGTGAATGCAGAAGAAGAACAAAAAACAAGTACACAACAATTAAAAGCTATTTTTATCATACTTAGAATACCTTGGACAGCCACACACAAAAAAAAAAAAAAAGCAACTGAGAGGTTTTGAAAGAGGCAGGAGCCCGAAGACAACTTATCACAGACATCAGAAGGAGACAGTCGTCATTTTTCGGCCATGTTATGAGAAGAAGAAAAAAAAAAGAACATGTTGTGACCACTGGAAAGATCTGTGGAAGTTTGGATAGAGGAAGACAACGAGAGAAGATTCTTGACAGTCTTGTTGCATGGCATGGAGGTGTGTCGGCACATGAACTGATACATGCTGCAGGAGATCGCAGATTATGGAGAGGCATGATCGCTCATGCCAGTTGGCAAGGCACCTGATGATGATGATGATGCTTATCATACCCAGATTCGAACCTGTGACTTGCAAATGACAACGGCGCCTCGCTGCATAAATAAGAGTTCTTCGACCCATCCCGATATCGGTAACTCTAAGACAAGATGTCATCATTGATCAGGTCTATCTTACACGCAAACCAGCTGCTATAGAATAGGGGCATCATTCGTATACAACATCTCAAATAGTACTATAGGTAACACACATATATATTTATTAAACATGGGTTAAATAGGAAATACCGCAAATCGTTCCCCATGTGGGTTCCGGGGCCCTATTATAGGGAAAACCAGAATAGACCCACTGCCTACCCAAAAGCATGTCGTAAGAGTCGACTAATTGGGAGCTTCCTTCAAAGTCGGAGTGCATCTGTCTGAGAGGCAAGGAAACAATAGTCTGCATACAAAATAGTATGATCTGTCAAACGGATGCACACGCAACACTGAAGTTCTGGAACAGCACTGCAGTCCAGAAGTGGACGAACAACCAGAACTTTCCGCCAGAGTTTACAGCTGATAAACGCTAAGAAGAAGAAGACAGCGAGTCGTGATGATGTGTCCAGTATACAATGTAAATTAAAGAAATGATTGGTCGGCTTCATTGCGTTGTGCTTGCCACTCTGCAAGAAACAGACCTGTCTAAACTTTCTCAACATGCTCCGCCAGTCAGCTACAGTTTTGACATGTACATTTTGTTTTTCACACCGGGGGACGGCTGCTAATGGGTTCAAATCTCCACCGGCTCAAATGCTGTTCAAAAAGAGACCTTAGCTGTTGCCATCATGAAAGGCTGCCTTTACTTCCAATGACATAAGCCGGGCTGTGTCGGCCCGGGTGCTAAGGTCTTTTTTAACAACATCTGCCTTGATGGGGATTTGAACCCATTAGTAACCTTCTGCAGTCTTGAGAACCAACTATACACAAAAGTCACACTTGTATCTGACTCAGAGTCGCATTTTGAGAAAAGTCTGTTTCGCGCAGAGTGGCAAACATCGCTTCAGAGGTCCTAGATAGTTAGCATTCTTTGAATATTTTCTTCAGGTCGTACCGGCATGTAGGGAAACGAAATACAGGCAGACTGACTGGTTCTGCACAACTCAATGGTGAAATGATAAATGACAAACCAGATATTGTATAAAGTGGAAAAAAAAGGGGGGGGGGGTGAACAGAAAAAGTAACGCGAAGAACCCTTTTTCACTCCTTCAGAAGTATGTTGGCATATAGGGCTAGACGTATAAACACCCGATGACACAACGTGCCACCATGTGGACGAGGATTACCGTGGACAGGTTTCAGAAATCGCGTTCAGCCATTAGACCATATTTATGGTCGGGCTATATTGCGGCCCCTGGCAAGAGTCAGAGTGGGGCTTCAAATAACGCAAAATTGCATCTCACAAGGAGACGGCTGAATTAGGCTAATGACTGTTGTGGGTAAGGCTGAAATAAATAAGACTCGCCTGCGGATCTGAAGGTAGGGTCTTCATGCTCTGACGGATCCGGACTTTTATTTCAAAAAATAACGTTGGTTTCCAGGTCGACTTACTCTTAAATGGGGACTATGCAAAGTCCTGAGAAGTAAAGACGGTTAGCATGATACTGGCCATACTACCTATCAAGTACAGATTGGTTTATATAATATAGGCCTAGCCCTATATGCCCAATATACCTAAAGGCGTGGAAGAGGGTCCTCTACTTACTTTTCAGAAAAAAATAAAACATTTAGTTCTCGTTCGTTGCACTGACCCACAACGCCCTCTCTCATACAGGGAAATGCATAGACAGGGTATGTCTTGTTCTGCACAAAGACATGACGTCTTTTTGGCTTGGTATTTGGAAGGCATGTGGGAAAAGTGTGTGCATGTGTGTGGATTTTATGTAAGAGACAGCGTGTGGGTTTGTTTGTGTAGGCGTCGATGGTGGGCGTGCAGTAATGTTTGTGTGAATTATTATGGTAGATTGCACACGCATGTGAAATGGTTGTATATGTTTTATATGGGGGGACTATAGGTGTGAAATAAATTATGCTTGGTTTTAAGTGGACATTTTCCGCGTGGGTTTCGGGGTCTTGTTATGCGCTTTGGGAGAGGGTTTAAAAATTAGCAAGCATGTCGTGAAAGACTACTAGTTATTGACGTAGCAACTTCAGACTCCTTGCTGACAATTTCCTCTCATCCCCCCTCCCCACAACCCATCCCCCACATACATTTTTTTTTTAATTGTTAAAACATATTTTTTGCCATTTTGTCACCACTCTCAGTGACGACACTTCGACTCCCAGGTCGACGACCCAACCCTAGAATGAGTACAAGTTAAAGGCTTGGGAAGCACAAGCGGCCGGCGTGATGTTGAGCACATTGGTCTGATTCGTCTATAAAATGTAGGTCGAGCTCTGTAGCCCAATATGCCTGCAACTTTGAAAAGGCTCCTTTATTAACTCAGTGATTAATTAAACCGGGAGGGGGGTGTGGGGGGGGGGAGGATGTAGGGGGGGGGGGGGTGTGGGGTGTGGGGGGGGGGGTGTGTACAACCAACTTCCTATGACACTAGTAACACTTAAGAAAAGGTTTAAAACCGAACGAAAAGTATATCAGCATGCTTCAAAATAAAACGCAAACAAACAAAACGTGAAAGTTACGGCTATGGAGCCTTCATCAGCACACAACCCATTTCCTATGACACTGGTATTGCTTGAGAAAAGATAGAAAACCGAACGAAAAGTATATCAGCAAGCTTCACAATTTAACGAAAACAAACAAAACGTAAACGTTGCGGCTATGGATCCTTCATCAACACATACATAAAAAACATATAATTTACCGGCTTTTCAGAATATTTGCTGCGCAGTTTCTATGCATTTCCTCTTGAGTCGAAATAGAATGTTATCTCATGCTCAAATTTGCATTTTTTCTCCAGCGATACTTCAAGGCACATTTCATTCAATGCGTGGGGACGAACAAGCTAGTGACGATCAACGCTCTCTAAATTCACTCGTTGTTCACTATTTTGTCAAACATTTGCAGTTATGCCTCCTAAACGACTGCTACAGTTTATCTGTTTACAGAATTTCGGTTGGCTTTCTCTTATTATTCAAATGAATTATATACATTTACATGAAATTCCGTCGCAGGTCAACTGCAGGTAGTCTGTAGTTAAGTCGATTATTTCAGCCGCAAGACATATATACCACAAATCTTACTGCTACGCTAGACACCTATTCATATTGTTTACAAACTTTTCTTAATATTTGCTGCACAGTTTCTATGCATTTCCTCTTGAGTTGAAATAGATTGTTATGTCATGCTTATATTTTCATTTATTTCAGCGATACTTCAAGTCACATTTCATTCAGTGTGTGAGGACGAACAAGCTATTGACGATTAACGCTGTTCACAATTTTGTCAAAATTTGAAGTTATGCCTCTCAAAGAC
The DNA here is from genome assembly GCA_905116865.2 of Candidula unifasciata. Taxonomy (NCBI): domain Eukaryota; kingdom Metazoa; phylum Mollusca; class Gastropoda; order Stylommatophora; family Geomitridae; genus Candidula; species Candidula unifasciata. The sequence continues at coordinate 462,643 of CAJHNH020004135.1, forward strand.
AAGCAATTGGCCCATCTACACCTAAAACACGCAAGAGAAGGGCATTAATTGCTTCAGAAACAGACGAGCAACATGAGGTAAGACTGGAATCTATTCGAGTGCGCACTGCTGAAGCCCATTCGTCTTAATCAGACCAGCAACGGAAAACAAGACTAGACAACGTTGGAGTGCGCACTGCTGAAGCTAGATCGTCTCAGTCAGACGAGCAACGAGTAGCAAGACTGGATACCAATAAAGTACGCACTGCTCAAGTCCGTTTATCAGAAACAATCGAGCAACGGAAAGCAAGACTGGAGACCGTTCGAATGCGCACTACTTTATCCAGACGAACACCGCATGTCGATTTGAATCTTGATGCATTCCATTACAACAGCATTTATGATAACAGTCTTCATCCACAGGTGCTTATTAGCAAAATAGATAAATTGTGCGTAAATTGCAGTGCCTTCAAATTTAACAATGAAACACCGGAATGTGCTGCGTGGGTGAAAAAGTTAAATTGCCAGTATTACATTCACCACCCGAACCATCATCATCGGTAACAGGTGACACAGGCCAGTCGAAACATTTCTTGGCAAACATTCGCAAATACAATTCATGTTTCCAGATGACATCATTCGATGCTACAAATATTGTGCGCGAGATTCACATGCCAACATTCAAAGTGCAAGGCCAGATTTATCATCATGCTGGCTCACTACTACCACTGCCCGACGCAGATTACAAATTTCTTCAGATTTGTTTCATGGGAAACACTGATCAACAAATTGATCAATGTTGTCGATTCAATAATTGGACACACCGAGAAATAGTCGCTGCTTTACAAACCGTATTTGATCAACACAACAAAATAATTAGATTGTTCAGAACTGCTCTTCAACAAATACCAGCTGATGATTACAGAGTTGTACTTAGAGCTGGCAAAACACCTGTCGGCCAACACGACAGACAGTACAATGCACCAACAATTGATAAAGTGTCGATTGTCATGGTTGGCGAAGACTTAAACCCGCGTGATATAATTCTTCATTGCAGAAATTGGATGGCGACACATACATATATTGACTTTGAAGACCAATATGCGTATACAACTACAACATGATGCAACCACTGAACGTTTTGCAAAACAGTTCTTGGATATTGGGAATGGGACAATGCCAACCGATGAATCCACAGGATGTATCACGTTGCCAACAGACTTCTGTTAACTTACAGCTACCACAGACGAACTAATTCACACACTTTTCCCTAATATCACATAGACTTACACAAATCATCAGTGGCTCAGTGAACGTTCTATATTAGCAGCTAACAAGAATGTGTATGCCATGAATCCGAACATTCAGGACAAATTACCAGGCGGAGTGACAACGTATAAGTCTATCGATACTGTAATGATTCATGACGAGGTTGTCACTTTAGTAAACAATTACAATGACATTTTAAATTGTCTGTTTTTCCTAAGGATATGTTAACAGCACAATGATCAAATATAAATATTACACATTGTTCTATCGACTTTCCTTTCAATTGAATTTCTATTAGAGGCGTAGCAACGCCCGCTGGGTACAGTTTACCATAGCATTCATTTCGTAATTATTGTGTATTTTTCCTGTTTTCGTTGCTTTTCACTTGGGTGATTTTTCCAACTACTTTGATGTACGAAGCAATATTTCTATTTTCTTTCTTTTCATTTTAGCCAAACTATGCCACAGCAACGCGTGGCCGGGTACAGCTAGTACATAAATAAAGCAATGCCATACAAATACACAAAATCACTTAGCTTAGTATCTCAAAGAGGCCAGATCTATATCTTGTCTGTAGACTGACTAGACACGTAAGACTAGGATAATAAATTTAATAAATACCCCAGTGGAGTTTTAGATAAAAGAATGTAGGCAGTTCAATCACCTAGGATTTTGGATGATAATTAGATGATAATTTTAGATGGTAATTTGCTGAAATCGGACGTGTTACGCTAAAAGGTGCAGACATCGCGGCTTAGCTGTAAACCATAAGACACATAAGTATCATCATTTACCCGAGTAGGACTGCAGCTATCACGGGTGTCCTAAATCTAACTTCTTCAAACGACGACCAGGGTATCTGGGTTCTTGCCATATCGGTTTGCCGTCCTGACTGCGATTTCCCAAATCTGAGGACTGTATGCTAAACCTTTAGGCAGCAGCACAGAGAGGATAAATCGATCGATCATAACTTTCAGCAAAATACAACCAGCAAACGAACACAACGAAGTGCATGCGTGTTTATAGCGAAGGCAAATGGACGTCGCTTGGTGCATTAATGCTGGATGTTGAATTAAGAATCGATATCACAGCACTCGGGACACTCCCATAGGTGCTTAGTCCCCATCTTCAGCAGCAAGCAAAGAGTTCCAATTCCGATGGTACCAGTAACCGTCTGACTGTATAGTCGTCTCATCCTTCCCCTGAGTGTTGAGCTTCTGCCAGATCCCCTGGTAACTCCTCGCAGCGCAGTTCTCCTTAGACCGGAAGAATCTTTCTGCGCCCCAGTATTGTTCAATCGCTCCCAAAGAGTCTTCACAATATCTAACTAGTCATACATGTATTCACCCCAAAGTGGTGCAGCGCCAGTCAGTCTATCTGCATGCTATTTTCTCAACACATCGGCATGACCTGGAAACAATATCCAAAGGATGCCGACTAGTGAACACTGGAGAGACACATATAGTTCATCACAGTCAGAAACGAATGGCGCAAAGAGGCGTGACCAGGGGATCTGGCCGACGCTCTACCCTAGACAGACATAAAAATCAGTTAATGGTACTATCGGAACTGGAACAATGCGCATGCTGCTGAAGATGGGGCTGGAGCGGTTACAGGAATGTACCAAGCGCTATGAGATCAGTTCTTAATTTATAACTAATAATATATGCATTTGGAAACAAGATCTCTAAGACGGGTGGTCAAAGTGACCAGCAGATATTAAACCGCGAAGGAGGTCATAAGAGCAAAATTGTCCCGACCAGCGACGAAATCGTCTAACGGCCAATTAATGGGCGACTCGGTCATCGATGATGCCATGTGACGCCATGACAAACAGGGCATACATCAAAAGAGAATAAGGGCCTATAGCTTACTGTAGACCAAGAACTAGATGGGAAGATATCAGCAAAACCCCACAACAGCAAGATGTGTCTACGATAGAGGCGGCCATCATAGCACGAAAGAGAACCTTATATCTCCCTCGACACCAGCAATGATAAATCAAGAAGAACAAAGAAGAAGAAGAAGAAGAAGAAGAAGAAGAAGAAGAAGAAGAAGAAGAAGAAGAAGAAGAAGAAGAAGAAGAAGAAGAAGAAGAAGAAGAAAAAAGAAGCAGCAGCAGAAGAAGAAGAAAAAGAAGAATAAGAAGAAGAAGAAGAAGAAGAAGAAGAAGAAGAAGAAGAAGAAGAAGAAGAAGAAGAAGAAGAAGAAGAAGAAGAAGAAGAAGAAGAAAGAAGAAATTTGAAAGATCTGATTCTACGATATAGAAGACACAACAGACTCTGTAAAAGAACAGAAGGTTGAAAGGAGACAAAATATATGACGTCGGCACGATAGTACGGCCGTTTTGAAGGGCGACTCACGAGAAAGTCTCGCACACGTGACCACTAGAAATATGTGACGTAGTACACAGGAAAATACTTATACAATAATTTAGCTTTCGTTGGTTCGTAGATTTTTTATGCTCTCTCTCTCTTTCTCTCTCTCTCTCTCTCTCTCTCTCTCTCTCTCTCTCTCTCTCTCTCTCTCTCTCTCTCTCTCTCTCTCTAGCTGATCATGCTTTTCCGCAAACGTATAAATCAATACATTCAGTTGGCAATCGCAAACTACACACATACACATACATACACACATATATATATATATATATATATATATATATATACATACATACATACATACATATATTCTCCCTCATCAGTCGGTAAAGCACGTAATGAGGATACTGATGCTGCCCTACATAAAGTGCGTCTTTATAGTAACTTGGGTTAGACTGTGTAGCTCTCTCTCTCTCTTTCTATCACTCCTATTTTCTCTTTCACCTTTCCATCACCTCTTCCTCCCTTCTTCTTTCTGTCTCTGCCGCTATTATCACTTTCTCTCTCTCTTCACTTCCCTCTCCCTCCTGACGTTAGCATCCCACCTCCCGCTCCCTTCCCCGCATACCCTTTCCAGACCGTTGTGCTAACATGTCAAAACGCTTAACGAACCACCAGTTTTGCCTCTCAGCAGATTCGCGGCTAAGTCATTCATTCTACTTTTTTCCCACATCGATTCGCTGAAGACACCAACAAAAAAATCATCGTAGTTATTTCTACGACTTGCAGTAATCGATTTAGTTAATATGTTGCCACAGTAACCTGACAAACAACGACGTTGAAGTTGTAAGATGGCTTCGTGCATACTGTCAACCCACACAAACTATACCACAATCTGCCATTTTTTCTCGATTCCGGATTTTATGGTATTTTGCAAAGAAACTGATACAGTTTTAAGATTAGTCGAAAGTTATTTTTAATCGGTCGTATTTTGGTTTTAAAAGTCAAAGGCGTTATTTTAGGACAAGAACAGGAATTTGAGTATCTAAGCACACGGATAACATCCGATGGAAGATGTATCACAAGGATTTAAAAAAAAAAAAAAAGAACATTCTGAGTCATATATCCAGGCGATTGGAGGTTAGGAGTATAATTATCGCATGCTATAAAGAGCCAGTTTTAACATACGGCTGTGAAGCTTGGAAAATTATTAAACAAGAGGAACAATATATTGAGGCCTCAGAGGTGCAGTTTTATAGAAGAATCCTTAGAATTCCTGGGACGCTAATGTGATAGACCCAAAAACGCCAAAGACTGCTGTTCAGCAGCTTGACTTGTGTTTAGTTTTTACGACGGAAACCTTGATTTAGTTTGAATTACAAATGCAGAAAAGTCTGGCCACTGTGAGCAAAAAGGCTAGCTCACTCAAAATTGGCCTCATTTTGGCTTTCAGACAAAACCTACAGGAGACCCACCCAGTGGTTGTGGCTCTACACATTGGGCTAGGCAGCGTGGGTACGGGCGACTGTAGGGGAAGGTCTGTTGCCTGGCTGATTTTATGATGTTGGTACGTTTTTTATAGTTAGCCATGAATTTGTCTCTAGTAGTTAGACTGTGAAGAGAAATGTCAGTGCGTATCCTGGATAGAAAATAGTTTGATTGCAGGTTGCTTTTTTGAAGTTTAAAGTACATGTTAAATATGTTTCGGTTTTTGCCTTTGCTGATGTAATTTCTCTGAGCGTATGCGTCCATTATCATATCTCCTTGTTGGCTGGAGATAAATAGCACTTTAGATTCTCGTCGAACACGTTGGTTGTTGTTAATGTATTATCTGTGAAGTATACATTAATTTAGTGTTAAGTTCAGTAAAATAAATAGCTGTTTACTGTGATGATTACAATTCATTTGTTTGGTTTAATTAAGGTCTGTAGTCCGTGCACGTGGTTCGTCTAGGCGTGTGTAGCCATCTTGTTTGTTAGTGTGTGTAACATTTATTTGTTCAGAAATTCCTTCTCTGTGTTCGGGTGGAAAATTTCATGATCCCTGCTCAAAAGAACCTTTGTCTTTTCCTTACTTTCCTGTTTTTGCTGTTTAGCGGAGAACTATTACTTTTTAATTTCCCTGGATCTATATATAAGGCAACACCCATAAGTGTCAACACAAGCAGTCCAGTACAATACAAACAGTTTGATGGTAGCAGCAGTTACAATAAATGAGTAGTTGCACAGGCAACTGGTCAGATAAGGCACCAAGGGTTTTCTGGGAACAGGACACTCGCCATTTTCTGAATTTACAGTACACAGCACAAACCAGTCATATACAGTTTACGGCATTTCATTCTAAGGCCTCAGTCTTTTCCACAATTGACATATATGTACCTCTTACATATTTAAGCATATGATATCAATGCCACGCGCTGCACTTACCGTACCGAAGAGCACGCCAAAAGACATGAATCCGTATCCCTGTCTAGACTGATGGACATGGGGGTACAGCCTGGGGCTGCAAGAAATTAATATTTTACTAAGGGGACAAGACGTTTCAATAACCAACACAGAAGAGGCGTCATCAGTCGTTTTACACTTGTGGAGCTTTTGAGGAGAAGATTAGAGCATCTATCGATCTGTCTGTCTGATGATAATTCTTTCCAATCACTAATCACATTTAGGCATCTTCAAATAGCTTTTTTCTGACTGGAAAGTTTAGTTGTAATCAGCTGATGTTTTTGGGACCTGTTATGAGAAGGAATAGCTTTGATAACTTCTTAAAGATTAGAAAGATTGATGGGGAAAAAAAGGCAAAAAAATAAATACCAGAACGGCTTCATCATGTGACTGGGGGTGAGAAGAACAATGACCTGATCCGTGATTTTAGTGATAGTGTGAAATGGCGAGACATGACGACCTAATCGATCAGCATATGCTGATGATAATAGTAAACATTAAAGTACCCTTTTCCACGCCTTCAAGCGTACATGGCATATAGGGCAAGCCCTATATTTTATTAACCAAACGACACTTGATGGGTAATGTCAGCATCACGCCGGCTATATTTACATCCCACATTACCTAGTACCCACTTAAGGATGGGTTGACCTGGCAGCCAGTCTTTAAAAAAAAAAAAATCAAAAAGCCTGGCCGCCGTCAGAAACTGATTCAACGACCTTCTGATTCGCAGGCAAGCATCTAGCTACTAGACCACGGCAACTTTCATGATGATGATGATAAGTAGATGAATTGTATATGATAGCCTATATTGCACGGTCTCTGTGTGTGTGTGTGCCTGAGACTGTTCACCCACCGATAGACTCACACAAACCACGAAATTCCCTAGCTCCAGTGATGATGCCGAAGGGATCTCGGAAACAACTGTACTCGTAAAGTCAAGGTAGGAACCAGAAACGGACCCCGTGACCTTCAGGTAGCTTGGCAAAGGGCTTCACCGCGGACTTCGTGACCTTCAGATAGCTTGGCAAAAAGCTTCACCGCGGACCCCGTGACCTTCAGAGAGCTTGGCAAAGGGCTTCACCGCGGACCCCATGACCTTCAGAGAGCTTGGCAAAGGGCTTCACCGCGGACCCTGTGACCTTCAGAGAGCTTGGCAAAGGGCTTCACCGCGGACTCCATGACCTTCAGAGAGCTTGGCAAAGGGCTTCACCGCGGACCCCGTGACCTTCAGAGAGCTTGGCAAAGGGCTTCACCGCGGACCCCGTGACCTTCAGAGAGCTTGGCAAAGGGCTTCACCGCGGACCACGTGACCTTCATGGAGTTTGGCAAAGGGCTTCACCGCCAAGATTCCCATCTCCTCTTACCATTACTTAGTGACATAGCAATGTCAAGTGGTAACCGGTGCGGATAATTTTCTGTCACACACCCCACCCCTCTTTTTATTTCAATTGTTACACACACACACACACACACACACACACATATGCATACACACACATGCGCACAATTATTGTAATGCTAAAAACACGCATTTTTGCCATTTTGTCTCCTTAGTGATGGCAGCGTTGGCTCTGTGGCTAAGTCGATGCGAACGCTTCGTAATGCCGGAATGCCAGGTTCGATCCCAGCTGCGGGCCATGCGCCTTGCGTTGGTTTCTGCAGTGGTATCAAGAAAGCCGACAGTCCAGAAAGCAACGGCAAACTACTGGAAGTAAATTTGCCTAGAAAAACTAGACAACAGCCAGGGGCTGTTGATGTTGGTTCTGCAAAGTCTTGTAAAGGATACGCAACTAACCTAAGTGATGGCAGCAGGTGCGACCCGCACACTTATTCCTATAGCAAGGCCCTTAACTCTATGCCATTCTATACCTCCTAGTTATGAGGAAACAAAATTGCCCCCCGCCTTGACCCCACACACGTGTCCCCTAGACGTGCCATTACGCAGTATATTGTCCAAATACCGGAACATGTAATCAGGGAAATAAGAACATAATTCTTGTGGGGATGTTATTTCTGAATTCTGCGACAGATTTGAGCTGACTCATATCGTTATCCGACGCGCTTGTCTGCCCTTTGTTTGCAGGAAGTTTCTAGTAATTGCCTGCCTTTAGATGTGTGGCACAATCAATTGTGTTTTGCTTCAGTGCGTTTCCCAGATATTAGTTCTGTTTTGATTCTTTTTTGGCGAGATCTGTTTTTCTTCCCCCCCCCCTCCCCCTCTTTTTTTTTTAACAAGGACAGATAGCGCGTCCTGTTGTGATTTACAGCTTGGCTGCGAAATCTACAGCTTCTGGCCAAACACATGCGATTTCAGCTAACTCCTAATTAGTCGCCTTTTATTACATGCTTACATGAAGACCCGACAGTCTGCACACAAATAAAATAAAGCCGTGAAACGGACCTGCTTGCTCAATTCGAAGTTCTAGAACGAGACGAAAATCAAAAAGTGGGCGAACAACCAGAACATGTCAAGATATACACTAGTTTTCTGCATGTCATGACATGATCGAAGAATGTAGATTGTCTCCTTCTGATGTGTACTCTTGGTGAGTCCGTTTCTTTGAAGATATCTTCATTACTATTTTGATGTTTCCAGGCTGTTTCTCGTCATTCGTCTATACAAACCATATCTCCGCCGCTCCATACAGTGTTTTTCACTTATTGACCAACTGGCCAACAATTTTGACTAAGTCAGTTTTGTTTCTCACAAATCTACGATTTGCATCTGCCTATTGAAGTCCTACTTATTTTGTTTCTCTGCCCCTTTGTGAAATTCATTGCCTTTTTCTTGGAAACCAAATTTCTGACGTGACATGTTTTTCAGGTATTGTCTAAGTAAGCACAAAAAAAAAAAAAAAAAGTAAAGATCCCTTTCCACGACTTTAGGCGTATCGGGCATATGGGAAGAGCGCCCATATTTTTACAGACCATCGGCAATCGGTGGGTAATGTGGTCAGCATTACGCCGACTGTCTTTACTTTTCCAGGACAGCCCATCCTGGTACCCATTTTAGGCTGGGTCGACCTGCGACGTCCGATACCATGATAAAAATCCACGCAACGGTTATTGTCTAAGTTGAACATATAAACAACAGATGTCAAATGTAACACCTGCTGAAATTCTGGACAGCTAGCTAAAAATTGAATTTATTAACGTGTGCTGCTTAAAGATTATTTTCCTGTTTTTCAATTTGACGGAGAGCTCTCGACATTCGTGAATGAAAGTTACATTGTAGGAGTTGTGAGCCTTCAACGAGTTATCGTTCGTGTTCAACATG